>JACXGI010016072.1:0-16473 GCA_016801175.1 Esox masquinongy | reverse complement strand
CATCTTTTCCTTCCCTTCGCCTCTCTATTAATGTGCTTGGACACAGAGCTCTGTGAACAGCCAGCCTCTTTAGCAATGACCTTTTGTGTCTTGCCCTCCTTGTGCAAGGTGTCAATGGTCGTCTTTTGGACAGCTGTCAAGTCAGCAGTCTTCCCCGTGATTGTGTAGCCTACAGAACTAGACTGAGAGACCATTTAAAAGGCCTTTGCAGGTATTTTGAATTAATTAGCTGATTAGAGTGTGGCACCAGTTGTCTTCAATATTGAACCTTTTCACAATATTCTAATTTTCTGAGATACTGAATTTGGGGTTTTCATTAGTTGTCAGTTATAATCATCAAAATTAAAAGAAATGAACACTTGAAATATATCAGTCTGTGTGGAATGAATGTATACATTATACAAGTTTCACTTTTTGAATGGAATTACTGAAATAAATCAACTTTTTGATGATGTTCTAATTATATGACCAGCACCTGTAGATATCTGGGACAATGTAACCGAGTGCTTAAAGACGATTTGCAAGGGAACTGTCCGACACATTCTCAGGGGTTCTGGTCATGGGTCTTTGAGCTGACTCATTACAGAACTACATGGTCATGGCGTCCACAAGTTAAAGCGACAGGTTGCTCCTAACTGACATATGAGGGCTGCCGCCTTGGGATGGCGGCATTTCTGTAACCTTCCTGCCCTGTTGGGCCACTGTGGGTACAGTTGGGCCAGCAGTGGGTACTGGCCCTTCGTCTGAATCATCTTGACAATTTCATTGGAGAATTCAGGGTCCCGTTTTTACAAGAGGAACGAGCAAACACTTTCTTATTTTTTATTTTTTTTTGCACATTTTCATTATTTTGTCGGCGTGGGTCTTCAATGGCAGAGAGACCAACAGGCAAGACCAGTGGCGTTGTTAGGCCTGGGTGTCCAGGGCTATAGCCCCAGTCCTTTATGAATAGCCCCAGATCTCAAATTGACAAAAAATAATAATAACAAAAAAATAGCCAGATCTATTAATCTATAATTCCGGTGATGCATTATGACATTGTAGACGTGTAGGCCGCTAGCGACGCCTCTGGGCAAAACTATTATTTAATAACAATAATGTAGTGACCTACATGGTGGTAATTCTTCTTAAACTACGCTAGATGGCCATGTAATCCAACTCAAAGGTTTTAGGGGGTTACCAAGAGTCACGTACAGACGGGTTTTCCCCTGGTATTAATTCAAAATGCGATTTAGAAGTTATTGTATAGAATGTATTGTATTGAAAGATTTTTTTTCAATTATTGATCAAGTCAGTTGTTAATATGGTAGCATACATACAGTGCCTATGAACATCAAACGTCATATACTCTCTATCAGAATTGCGCGTAGAAGAAAGTTTATCGTTAAAGATGAAAATGAAAAGTATTACCCTAAGTGAATGTGGGCACTGCGCAACGTGCACACTCCTCGCGCGCTTTTGCTGACACAGCCACAAAGAGCGAAACTAAGAATGAGTACAGATAGAGGAGATCATTCTTAAACAGACGAGTCAGGAGCATTGAATGTCTTGTATGTGTCCTACTCAAGATTGATTAGATAATGACCAATCAACATTTATACATGTTTAAAACTATGAGAAGGCAGAGGGCACGAAGAAAAACTCAAATACCCTAAATACAGCATCACACGAGGAATAATGTCTATACTCAACGAGCAAAACGAGACTGGGGATACGGGTGTAAAGGACTACGCCTTGGTACGGGTGTGTGCTTCGACCATCTCATTCATAACACTGGTGGTCTTCAACATCCTGATTAACTGGACTATAGTGCGCGAGGGACGTCTTCGAGGCCATGCGCGCTTCGTGTTGGTATTCCACCTGTTGGTGTCGGCTTTGGTGTACTTCGGGATGTGCTCTATTTTTTATCTCCAGATTTACCTGGGGGCCAGGCCACTGGCATCCATTTGTGTGGCTATGGTAACTGTCCTTATCACTAGTGCGTCCAATATCCTCCTGACTATCACCGCTATGGCACTTGACCGATATTTTGCTATTTGTCAGCCAATGCGTTATCATTCAGACTGGCACTGGCCCTGGCTTGTTGGACTACTGACGTGGGGGATCGCGCTGGTAATCCCTCTGATTCTTCTACTAAAGACCGGGAGTGATACGATCGGTTCAAATGGGAAATGTGGACGGGACAAACTGAAGAAAGGCGACATAGAAAAAATATTGTTGATATCCGTGTGCACGGTACTCATACTGTACAGTTATGTGAGGATACTGTTTGAGGGGCGACGGTTGGGAGTAATGAATCGACGCAACAGAGTCGGGTGCAAGACAATCGCGATGCACGGTACCCAACTTGCCGTGTACATCATCCCCAATTTTGTGAACTTTGTGCTAACTGTTCTCCTTCAACAAGGATACATTCAGTCAGAAACAAAAGAACGGTCTGCGGTGGTTTGCTTTGCATTCTTTAGCTTGGCGCAGTGTGTTGCACCAATCGTCTACGGTTTGCGTAAGGAGGAACTGTTGGAGCAGGTACAGCGCCGGTTCCCCTGTTGTTCCAACTACCTGAAAAGCGTATTGGAGTGGTCTGTGCGTGGCACGACGCCTCGTCTTCATCTGCACCCACGGTATGTAATCATAGCTTTGTGATTAGGCTATGATATAATAATAATAATTACCCTACTTTATTTGTATAGCACTTTTCTAGTACAATTACACAAAGTACTTTAAACACATTAACAATTTAAATACATTAAAACAATAATAAAAATATGTATATATATATATATATATATATATATATATATATATATATATATATATTATTTTAATAAGTGAAGGAATAAAAAGGATGAACAAAATATAAAATCACAATGATAAAATATTTGTAAAAGCCTTGCTATAAAACTTAGTTTTTAGGTAAGATTTAAGAATGCACTGAAGTAGCATCTCAGACATTCTGTGGTTGTTCCAGAGTCTAGGGGCCCTTATAGCAAAGGCCCGGTTCCCTTAAGTTTTCAGTCTAGACTCTAGGACAGCCAGAAGTCCTTTTCCATCTGATCTGAGAGGCCTAACAGTGCAGTATGGGTTGAGCATGTCACTAATGTAATCAGATGCCAGACCATGTAGTGCCTTAAAAGTGATATGTAGAATTTTTAAATCTATTCTGAAATTCACTGGTAACCAATGTAGCTGCCAACACTGGGGTTATATGAGACCTTGATTTAGTCTATAAGAAGTCTGTCAGCTGAATTCTGTACAACTTGGAGTTTACCTAGGGACTTATTGTTGAGGCATGTAAATAAAGCATTACAGTAGTCTGTGTGAGATGAAATGAAAGCATGTATTATTTTCTCAGTGTCCTCAAAAGATAAAACCGATCTTATTTTGGCAATGTTTCTAAGTTGGCAAAAGTGTGACTGCACCAGTTTTTGGTGCGAGGTAGGAATACTTGCAGAGTTTACGCACTGTTGTTTGTATTACATTGAAGATGGATTCTGAGATTTTTGGTCACTAGTTGTTAAAGCACAACTGGTGAGCCAAAAAAGGTCCCCGAAAATAGTGCAATTTCCATATGTAATAATTTGTGCCCAAAGTCATGAAAACCACTCCCTTTCAAACTTGGAAATTCATGGAAAAGTGGGATATGATAGTGATTAGCTTCATCCCGCAACTAAAAGTCTAGCAAGAAATTGGCTAAGATTTAGTTGCAGAAAGTTCAATTGTCTGCAGAAAAGTTAATTACATCCATTCTCGTTAGGGCAGGGCAAAACATATTTCTCTACTACAAAGGCATTTGTATAATCTATATGGTATCACAACTCTACTAACCATCCAGGGTTTTAAAAGTGTTTTTGACTATCAACAAAGATGTTAAAAATCAGTTTTTCCCTATAGTGCCACTAAAAAAAGTTGTCCATCTTTTTTCAAAGTTTTCAAAGATGACGTCATTTAATGAAGGGAAAAATTATGGACCCGCCTTAATGTTAGCTACTAGCTTGCAGTTGTGGGACGATACTAGATAGTAATTATAATTAGATATTATCCATTTATTAACAGCATAATTTCAATTTTACAAAGGTATTGCAAATCATTAATGTCCCAATATACCACTTGTTCCAATTTCACAGTACTCACTCTAGGTGATTACCAAATTCTGTGCGGGGAAGCCAAATAACCACTTGTAAACAAACCAGAATACATTTTGGATTACTCAGAAATGTGTATTACTTTCCTTAATATTCTCTTGCAAAGTAGCTGTCATTTGCTGTTGCCTAGTTCCCTTTTTAAACTTCAGTTTTGTCGAATGTGGGATGTGAGACTACAGAAAAGCTATTCTTACAACAGTTAAATCAAACAACAGTGTTGTCAGACAAACATCACATGTTGTTTTTTACTTAGACAATACATGTATTTTTCTTATTTCTGCAGGGAAAGAACATTTACGGCCCAGACACTCATCTCATTAGATCCTCCCAGCACATCCGTGTGAATTGAGGAGCCCCTATACTGACGACTAAACACCCATCACTTTCCTATGTTCCGCAGGCCGGCCTGAATAGTTTTCTACCATATGAATTGTGGCTTTTAGATGCAACTGTGACCACGGTGGATGGGTCAAAAACACAAAGGATTTGGGAACTTTTTGTATATATTGTGAGGATTTACAGATGAGGATTGTGAGGATTTACAGATGACCATACCTTACAGTCACCCAATACTTGGATATCCAGTATCTGTACCAAACTGTGAAGGTGTACAAAACTGTGAAGGTGTACAAAACTGTGAAGGTGTAACAAAGTTGTACCAACTTCAAAGGCACAGGGGTAGTTATGAAAAGACTCAGAAATCCTTTGTTAACAGTCCCAGTCTCAGAGAGCCAAAGAGCCAAGATTGTTGAAAGATCTTCAGACAAAGATTTTACTGAATATTTAACACTTTTGAAATGCATATACTCTACATTTTCAAATACCATAGAATCAACTATGCAGCTGACTGGATTTTTTTTTTAAATTAATTTATTGTCCAGCAAGTGTTTAAGCTTTGATTGTTTAATTCTTACATAAGCTCATTCAAATATGTTATACAAATCTCCCAACTTATTTTTTTATTTTATAGCAATGCGTAATGCTCCAGGACACATTTTGTTAGCATTTTCATGTTTATTTTTACATGCAGAACAGTATTGTGCAAATAATATGCCTGAGATCTTTCACATCCTGCCTCTAACATTGACAAAACTCAATTTTAAACAATAACATGACTAGTTTTCTCCTTATCGTTCCTTATGGAACAAGGCTGGAATAGTATTAGCTAGTCCAGGGGGGTTTAGGGTGGGAAGGACAGTACTAAGATAGTCTAAAGCGAGTATGAGTACATTACAAATCAAGGCAAACTGATTGACCAACCAGCAAAAATGTTTAAGGTGGAATATCACAGGCATTGTGAACAATTTTTTAGAAAAATAATATTTGAAACATTTACTAAAAATGTTAATTGCAGATATCTACTGGAAAGTTTTTATTGTATTTATGGTAATAATACAATAAACATCCTATGTATGGCCACTTTAATGGGGTAGTTCATCCTTTTCATTCTTTATGCGCTTTTAGTTGATCCTCAAACTATTGCTTACATTTTTTTTTTTGCTGTGTCACCACTTAACGATGACTGGAATGCAGTATAAAATGTGCCTATGAATGTTATAATTTATCCAAACCAATCTAATTCTAGATAATGTCTCTACACAATTTTAAAAAGAAAATCCACTGTCTCAGAAATCTACATTTCCGTCTGATTGTTCTTATAAACCGCATCAATCAAACAGATTGATGGCGCAGTGGAAGAATTTCTAAAACATGTAGTATACAAATTGTCCAGAACGGTTTATTATTATTATTTTTAGTGTTTTGGCGCATTTAAAAACATGCTTAGACACATTTTCATGATGCATCCCTTAGAGGGGCCATGCAGATCATGTCTTTCTTGTTCTCCAGTTTTCTCTGAAAAAATAAATAAAAATGCTTAAAAGTGTGAAAATAAGAATATGCATCATTTGATAAGCCTGAATAAAATTAGAATTATGGGTATCAGATCTTTCAGCATTCTAAAATGGTGGACGTTATAAAATTTTGACAGTTTGTTTTTTATTAGTAAAACGTTGATTTAAAAAAAAAAAAAAAGTTGATTTTTTTATATTTTGTCCGAAAGCGACAGTGGTAAAGGTGGAGGGGAGAGAGATTTTGCAGAAAGAGCAGTGAGCTGGATAAAAAGCTTTTCTTCATTCAGGTTGTTTTCAAAGAAGTAATTTTGTTTTTCCTCAGTTGCTTTATGACACTAAAATCTAAATAAAAATAAAGCCAATTTAAACCAAAGATTAATGTATTTTCTTGATCTGCCAGGTAGTGGGAATTGACCGTTTCTGTTTGCTTAAAGTTGAACTCCTCTCCTGGGGACAGGATGTATCCCAGAGCTAGCACACCTGAATCAACTTATTAACTAATTTACAACCCCTTACCCATGGAATCAGGTGAGATAGTCCAGGGCTTAAACTAAACTGTGAGATGGCTGGGGGGTCCCCAGGAGAGGGTTGAAGATCTAAACCTATCAAGCTATGAAATAAAATGTAGGTATTGTCGGACCTATAGTATAATAACACCACTCACAGTCCTAGAGTAGCCTGTTCTCTATGAGTAAAGCTGTGACTGTGCAAAGATATTTACATACCTAGACCATGATTCACATGTACAGTGGATATAAAAAGTCTACACACCCCCTGTTAAAATGCCAGGTTTTTGTGATGTAAAAGAATGAGACAAAGATGCATCATGTCAGAACCTTTTCCACTCTTAATGTGACCTATAATGTGAACAATTCAATTGAAAAACAAACTGAAATCTTTGAGGGGGAAAAATGAAAAATAAAAACCTTACAATAACCTGGTTGCATAAGTGTGCACACCCTCTTATAACTGAGGATATGGCTGTGTTCAGAATTAACCAGTCACATTCAAACTCATGTTAAATAGAAGTCATTACACACCTGCCATCATTTAAAGTGACTCTGATTAATCACAAATAAAGTTCAGCTGTTCTAGTAGGCTTTTCCTGACATTTTCTTAGTTGCATCTCAGAGCAAAAGCCATGGTCCACAGAGAGCTTCCAAAGCATCAGAGGGATCTCATTGTTGAAAGATATCAGTCAGGAGAAGGGTACAAAATAATTTCCAAAGCATTAGATATACCATGGAACACAGTGAAGGCAGTCATCATCAAGTGGAGAAAATATGGCACAACAGAGACATTACCAAGAACTGGACGTCCCTCCAAAATTGATGAAAAGACGAGAAGAAAACTGGTCAGGGAGGCTTCCAAGAGGCCTACAGCAACATTAAAGGAACTGCAGAAATGTCTGGCAAGTACTGGCTGTGTGCTACATGTGACAACAATCTCTCTGTATTCTTCATATAAATGGGCTATGGGGTAGGGTGGCAAGACGGAAGCCTTTTCTTACAAAGAAAAACATCCAAGCCCGGCTGAAGTTTGCAAAAACAAACATCAAGTCCCCCAAAAGCACGTGGGTAAATGTGTTATGGTCTGATAAAACCAAGGTTGAACATTTTGGCCATAATTCCAAAAGGTATGTTTGGCGTAAAAACAAGACTGCACATCACCCAAAGAACACCATACCCACAGTGAAGCATGGTGGTGGCAGCATCATGCTTTGGGGCTGTTTTTCTTCAGTTCGAACCGGGGCCTTAGTCAGGGTTGAGGGAATTATGAACAGTTCCAAATACCAGGCAATTTTGGCACAGAACCTTCAGGCGTCTGTTTGAAAGCTGAAGATGAAGAGGAAGTTCACCTTTCATCACGACAACGACCCAAAGCACACATCCAAATCCACAAAAGCATGGTTTCACCAGAGGAAGATTAACGTTTGGGAATGGCCCAGCCAGAGCCCAGACCTGAATCCAATTGAACATCTGTGGGGAGATCTGAAGAGGGCTGTGCACAGGCGATGTCCTCGCAATCTGACGGATTAAGAGCGCTTTTGCAAAGAAGAGTGGTCAAATATTGCCATGTCAAGATGTGCCATGCTAATAGACTCCCACCCAAAAAGACTGAGTGCTGTAATAAAATCAAAAGGTGCTTCAACAAAGTATTAGTTTAAGGGTGTGCACGCTTATGCAACCAGGTTGTTGTGAGTTTTTTATTTTTCCCCCTCAACGATTTCAGTTTGTTTTTCAATTGAATTGTTCACGTTATAGGTCACATTAAAGATGGAAGAAGTTCTGATATGATTTAACTTTGTCTCATTCTTTTACATCACAAGAACCTGGCATTTTAACAGGGGTGTGTAGACTTTTTATATCCACTGTAAATGGCATATTCAGGAACTCTGGATCTTATGGTCTGGTTCACTAAAGATCCTGAAATAGCTGTTCCTTCTTTGTCACAGCCTTTTTTGTCTAGCCCTGACTCTTAATTGTCCTGTTGTGTTTGTATTTTTTAGTTGTATTGAGGACACCGTGGTAGGAATGTAATTCCGTCATCTTGCACCATAGTCTGAGAGCTAGAGAGACTGGAACAAACTTTGCCAGCTCCAAGTCGGGCTCAGCCAACTAATGGACAACTAGGCCTTTGGAGATGCTGATAGCAGTGTGATACAGCTTATCCATCAGTCACAGCTCAACTCCATGCAATTCGTCTTCATCAGGGTCTTCACCTGATTTTCTCCGTAAACCTTTAAAATTGTTGCATGTCGCATTTATATCTTTTTTCGGTATATGATGACGCTTATGTAATCAGAGCACATGATTCAGCATGTAGGGAAGACAAAGTTGGCTACTAAGTTCTGATAATAATTTGGTTTTACAAGGAGTGGGCTACTAGAGACAGTGGTGTGGGCCACTAGAAACAGTGGTGTGGGCCTTAGTCATCTGGCTGAGGCAGGTTGACAGCAAGAAACAGAGGAAAAGGAAGCAAACGGAGAACGGACAGTACAAAGGCTACTAGGATTAGAGTTTTCCCTTGAGAAAAGCTTTACTAATGACTGAATTACTTAACAAATCAAGAATTATTTGCTACCTGCAAATAATAAAATGCAAAATCTGGTTGCAGATCAACAATGGATGGGGTCCTCCAATATGGTAAGTATAGGAAAGTGGTCTGGTATGCAAAGATATACCCTGTATAAATTTGTATAGTCATACAGACCTGTTTCAACAATCCACTATTTAAAATGTGTGTTCCTGTGTGCCTCTATTTCAAAGAGAAATACAGCATAGAAGTATATTGAGTATATACAAAGACATAAGAGTTAGCATAAAGGGCTAATTTGTGAAGTCATAGTTCAGTGAATTCTTGACATAGCAACTAGTTGTCAGCCCTGTTCAGAAGTATGGCCTAGAGTTTGGAAATATACTGCCGAGTAAATCCGATGTACGGTTCAGGAGAAAAATAATTTTGAAGGCATTTATTAGCATTAGCATTAGCTTGTGTTGAAAATGGACAAAATTCCGTCAGCTGCAAATTTTGCCGTATTTTGAACCAGCAAATGCACATGGTCATATACTGTATGGGGGTGGTATCTTGATGTTCAATGAATATGAAGTGCATTATTGTTCCAATAAAGAATTGCACACATGCACATTGTGCATACATATATTGTACAGTAATCATTCATTTTGTCTGTCATTTTGCAAGTTATCTCTAATTCCTGAAAAGATTATAGGGAGGCATGTATAAGACACCTGTATGCCAAAGGACAAGTCAATTGGATATATGGTTTATGAGAAGATTTTTGCAGTTTTGGAAAAATTTTCATTGTACAGAAAAATCCATCATGGCGGATTTATGGGTTCTTGAGCCTTTTTTGTTCATCACGAGAAATGAGGCAGGTGCAAAAAAAATCATCACTGTGGGAGAAACGGGGTGAAATTGGCATCATTTTGAAATTAGCAAATTGAATTGTGTATTGTAGTGCCCCTGGTGGAGGAATCAGAACGGGTGTCGGTAAGGTCGTTACACGTGGACTGTTTTAAAAGTATGCAAGTTTAAAACAATATTTACCATGGCCTTTATGAGTTACTAAGCATTTTAGGCGCCAATAATAATAATAATACTGAAAATAACAATGAAATATGAGTGTTTGATTCGGCAGTTTTTCCATTGATGGCCCACTGGAGATTATGGCTGACAATTACCAATCTTTTTTTGAACACTACATTGCTATTATAAATACATAATTGTAATAATCAGATGATATTCAAATATATTATGAGATTGTTATAATAAGATTATCTGTGTGCATCATTGATGTTTTTTTTTGCAGAGTTTGATTAGCAAGGCCTAGGGTTACAAATGTTGAAGAAAAAAAAATAAAAGATAATTGGAGAAAAGAAACATTGATTAATATGCAGTTAGACCTTTTTGCTGTTCTTCAAATAGCCTTGTAGAGTTTGAAATTGCACGTTAATGCAGTAAAATGAGCATCATCTCTAAACTTCACAACTTAAACCATACTGTAAAAATGAACTTCCTGTTTTAATCTGGTTAAAATGTCAAAAAATAAAATACAGTTTTGTTTGGTCGGAAGAGGATGATTTACATGACACAGAGTACATGGTACCTACTGTAACAGAGTCTCTGCTATGGCAGGCGCAAGTGACCTACATGTCCAAGCTGTGAGACCGACACCCAGTTCACCTTCACATCCTCTGCCTCCAGCAGACAGCGCACTTCCCGTTCCCCATGGACGCAGCTCACTCCCCAGTTCCCAATCACCTGTTCACCCACCTGGTTGATCACCTGTTCACCCACCTGGTTCTCATTAGTTTTTCCCTATTTTGTTCAGTTTGATGCTCCTGTTTCTTTGCGAGGTAATGTTTTGTTTTGCACAACATACTAAGCCGTTCTAGAGAGTTCTCTTTACATATCGCCTGCCTGTGTACTGACCAGCCTTCCAGCCTGTTAATTCTTGACCCTGTTATGAGCCTGCCTGATTTTGTGACTTCGCCATTCTGCTCTCCTGTGTATCGACCTTTGCCTGCCTGACTACTGCCTTTTTGGAATAATAAATTACGCTCTGCGTAGAGTACCCCTCCACCATTTGGGTCCTTGTCGTATTCTTACACAAGCCATGCACAGACAGACACCTGGGGGGGCTTGAGCCCCGGTCTCATACTGTATTTATATTGGGTTCGTGCCTTTGAATCTCATCAAAACAAATACGTTCAATCCAACAATTATGGTAACTGAATATCTAAATTTGTATTTATTTCCCTTAGGAAAGAAATACAAAAAAAAAGGAAAAAAATCTGATCTTGGGAGTTCTGGGTTTCGGCCAATTCCCCAGTCTCTTTGATTTATAGAAATGCCCTGGCATTGGGCAATAGATAATGTCTATACAGTTTCCTATTTGAGATTGTCCAGAGGTCTGATGGATCACTTTTGGCAGATTCTTAGTAATAACACTGTTGATGATACTATGAGCAGCAGGTGATACGCAACAGGAGCTCTGTGGTCTTGCTCTTTTCATTTCAGTCAGTGTCAGTTCTGATGTTGAAGCAAGGGAAATTCTCAACGGCAAACCTCAAAAGTTCCTCACCGTTAACAATATATACAAAACCCCAACCAAACTATAATGCTTGCAGCGCATATTCACAGGAGACAAAGGAGGAGTTCCTGTTTGATATCTTCACACAATCACACTTCACACAACTTCTTCCTGTAATTGCCTGGTCTGGTCTGGTCTGGATGTCACTGAACAAAAACCAGGATGAAGATTAAGATTAATGTAAAATTAAGGTTCACGTTAACATACTAGAGCACTGGAACAACCCAGATTAACTCTGGATTTACTACTGGACCATAACATGCTTTCAACGAAGATTCAACTTGTTTTTTAGGATTAAGTTTAAGAGTAAATTATGTGCGTGTGCATGGAGAATAGGCTCCACAGTAACTAATCCAAACATTGTGCAATAACTATTAGAAATATATTTAAATTACTTAATGTAAATATACGTAATGTGTTAGTGAATGTGATGCTACTATGATTTATCAACTACCGTTACCAGCAATGACCAAAGTGAAGATGCTTTGATAGCTTAAATTAACTGTAGCCCTGTATCTGTAATATGATTCCACTTAGTTATTGCAAGCCCTTTACAGATCGGTGCTCTCATAAGACTGATGATGGGAAGAAGGGTGGAGAGAAAGGTGAGGAAAGAAAAAAAAAATGAAAAAGTGGTTTGATCAGTATGGTAGGAAGAAAGACAAAAGAGTAATCAGATAAATTCCACAGATAGATGGATTTCTTTCTAATCAACTTCTACAGACATTTTAAAGATGGTCAAATGACCGGATTACATTAGAAATTTTAGTTTTTATTTGTTTTAGAAATGGGCACAAATGTCTACAAACATGTTTATGGTTTGTTATTATGGGGTATTTTGTGTAGACTGATGGCTAAAAATGTTTTAATCATAGGTGAATTAAGTCTATAACACAACAAAATGTGAACAAAGTGAAGGCATCTGAATGCTTTCCCAAGGCACTGTATGTAAATATACTGTTTATTGACTGCAATTCATCATATACCACATCACATCCCTCAGAGTACTGGGTCTGAACAATGCTCTTTGCGACTGGATACTGCAATTTCGGATGGCCAGACCCCAGACTGTGAGGATAGGCAATAACACCTCGTCAGGAACCTTGTTGCACTACTCCCTTGTACGACTGGACTCTGACACCGCCTTGCAAAGTCTGATAAGTAAGTTCTCATTTGTTACTTGTACGTGTCTACCTCAGGAACCTAACTACTGCTATCCCTGCATTTCAGTTGCACATGCCACCATGCACCTTCAATTTGCCTGCACTGCACGTTTAGAATTGCTATTGTACTTGCATTTTTCAGGTGTTACATGCACATGTCTACCTCGGGAACCTCAATGCTGCTATCTCTGCATTTCAGTTGCACATACTATAATACCTTACACCTCCAACTTGCTCAGTTGCAGTCAGAATTGCCATTGTAATTGCATTTGCCTCATCGCACAACTATTAATTTCCCACTTGTACATAAAGTTAAGTCCAGAAATATATGGACACTGACATCATTTTCATAATTTTGGCTCTGTACGCCACCACATTGGATTTGAAATTAAACAACCGAGATGCAGACTTTCAGCTTTAATTCAAGGGTTTGAACGCATGGACACCAAACCTCCTGTTACGCATGCAGGTACCCTGTATGTGCATTTGTGTTTTTCCCCTCCTTCTGCCCTAAACACAGGTGTCCCTTATGTTCCTTATTGTTGTCGTTGGTGTGTCCCACCTGGCAGTCACCAGTGCATCTTCTGACTGCTGAGGTGGACCAATCAGTGGACACTCCTCCTGATTGCACCACCTGTTCCTTTTATCCATTACCCAATCACATCACACATCCCCTGGTTTAAAAACCCAGTCAGTTATTTTCCCCCGCAGACTCTTTTTGCTTTATCACACATATCCTTTTGATAGACAGACACTACTTCTGTTCATTCATACACCACATAGTCTTAGCGCATACATCTCACTTTGTCCTGTTTTGTGTGAATATGTATTGCTGTGGTGTTTTGTTTGCTGTTGTCTAGTCCATTATTTGCTGTTTAGTCCCTGTCTAACCTGTGTGTATTGTTTGTACCTGGGAAAAGCAAATTTTTAGCAAGCCGCCCTTGGGCATACACAACCCGTAGGAAAACGTTGTCTAAAAACACTAGTTAGAACTGAGAGGACCAACCACTGTATTTTTGTATTGGTTAGTAGTGAGTTAAGCGGTTCTTGAGGCATGCAAATTCAGCTTAGGGATTTTTGACTTTATTAGTTCATTCCTTGTGCCCAGCTCAGCCCCTTTCCCCAAACCGTTTACCTTGTGTTTATAATGAACGTTTTCTGTTTGACGGTAGCTTTGGTTGTCTGTGTCGTTTGTTCTCACCGTTCCTTTACACTTCTACACTTTGCATGAGTTTTATGTTACGGGTCTCTTTACCATACACCTTAGGCTTTTAGAGCCATGGCGTTTCGTAGCATAACACGGGGGCTCGTCCAGGATATGTCACTGATACCCATGTCAATCTTGAATTGGTTTAGTGCCTAGTTTAGTGTTGAACTTTGCAGCTGTGGTTGTGTGATCGGCTGGTTTACTGTTCGGTATTTGTTGGCTCGTGTTGCTGGCTTACAATGGCTACTTTTGATTTGGATGCCTTTTTAGTAACCCTATGTGGGGGGATTTTGATTGATGCTGTAATGTGGACTTACTGGCTTTGGCTGACCATTTTTCTTTTACCGTCCTGAGGGGTTTAGTTATAGTGGAGGTCAGAAAATGTGTGTTGGATGTTTAACACATCGAACACACATGTGGACCTGTAAGTCCGTCCATGTCTGAGGCCAGGGCTCCAGCCACATTGTCCCGTTTTGAGCCACACTCCCCACTGTCAGACAGTGACGCCAGAAGGGATGTCTGTTTGACATGGCTCCAAGTAGAGGCAGAGGAGAGGGCACAAATCAGGCGGGAAAATCTCCAGCTGGAGTTTGTGATGCTTTGCCAGGTCTTTACTGCAGCTGTCTTCAGTTGTTATTTGTGGGTCTTTCTGCCTTAAGTTTTGTCTTCAGCAGGTGAAATGCATTCATATTAGCTACATATTGAAGAGCTGTAATTCCTAAACCCTTCCTCCAATGTGGTTGTGAATACCCTCAAATTAAAGCTGAGAGACTGCATTTTAAGCCCATATTCAATATTCATTTCTGCCCTCTTCTATTTGCACTTCTGGGTAGATGCTAACTGTATTTTCTTGTACTGTACTTGTACTAGGCCACAGTCTTTAAGATGCCACTGTGTTTGTCAAGACTCCACGCAAGCCAAACTCCCTTCTACTCAGACCTCTCACCCAGAAAGTGACTGGGTGAAGGCCCCTTTCTCTGAACTATCACATGGCAGTAGATAAGCAGTATCAAGCCTTCAGACAGTAAACATGACGACCCTTTACAGTTTCTACCCCCAAAACATTAGACTGATGAACAAGACTGCTAAACGATTATTATATGACTATCCAGCAATCCCCATAAAGTACTGAGTTTGAGTACATATCCAACTTCACAAATATTTTTCAGGTAAGACTTTCACTCTTAGTTTAAACCTGTTGCTAAAATGTATTGTGCATTTTTATTATATAAATACAATGTAAATAAATGCATGTTTATTTAACATTAGTTTTATTTGATTTGCTAGTGGATTGCAGGTTGATAATGGTTGATGGTTTGACAGTCGATCAGTCGTTGATTTCAGAACGCTGAGTCTCAGTTTTTCGAGATATCCGAAGTCTCAAGATATCCAGAAATCATGTAACGCTCTCGCACTTAATACAGCCAATACAGGAAGTGTTATAACAGTGTGATTGCCTAGACAAAGTACAACGGAAGCATTTCCTGTTCAGAGTTTAGTCTGTGACTTTTTATTCTGACATCTATCTGCACACTCACAGAACGACACTTGTATTAAGAGATGACTGTAGCTTCTCCTTCATAAAACGTACACCGTTGTTCATCTGTTCCTTGGGAACCGTTGAGAGCCACAAACAACTGGAGGGTAACATGGGTTCCCTGGAAGGTTCTGGAAGAGTCTTACATCCCCATTGACCCCAAGTGACTCAAGAATCCTTCACTTGTGCACCGGCATGCTCATCTGAACCAGTATGCACAAGAGACGTGTTTTGCATTTCCAGTTGTGGGTGAATCTGCCCGCTTGGCTAAAACAGAGTGCAAATATTCTTATTAAGTGACGCTCGATTTAATAACAAAGACATCTCTCTGAACTATCGTTTCAATCGGTGAATGACTAGGCCAGTCGGAAGCAGAACAAACGATAAGATGCAACAGCAGCTCAGCTTCCATTTAGGATGTTTTTAGCTCTCATGGTCGTGTCTCTGAGAATACAGTAATGTAGAAGAAAAACTGCTGCACAAATGAAAATAGACCGGGTGACACAATGTTTAGTTGAGTGGCCTCATACCAACTGAGTGGCATTTGTGTCTTTATAATACATTCCAGCAATGTCTAATACTTAGCTAATCTATTACTTCAGAGAACAGTGGTCACCATCAGAACATTGTACAACACAAACAGTAACAGATGACAAACTGCACCAGTTGTCACCATCTCTACAGGTACAGTGGAGATATGGGGTGTGCATGCATTTCACTGAGCCCAGCACTGACACACTTGATTGACCAGTCCTTACTAAATTGTGCAAATAGGTGCTGGGTTGGAACAAAAGCCCGCACACCACATGGCGGTCAAAGACTGTTTTATCTTGTGCTGTACCTTTTATTATTTGTTAGGCTAACATGTAAAAACAGTATCCTACATGATTGTTGGCCTATTTGTTGCACAGCGATGCATATACATAATCTCATTTCGCAACCCTTTCCTGTGAACTC
>JACXGI010016071.1:0-10673 GCA_016801175.1 Esox masquinongy | reverse complement strand
CCTAGGCATAAGCAACATAAGCAGCCGCTTAGGGCCCCCGACTGCCAGGGGGCCCCAGACTGCTTGTGAGCCCCAGATTACTAGGGGAGAGGGGGCCCCCAAAATCAAATTTTGCTTAGGGCCCCCAGAAGGCTTGGGCCGGCACTGCGTTTACTTATTGTTATAGACTATATTATACATTTTTTAGGCATTGAGTAATACATATTGTCAGTTCAATGAAATATTGCAGCTCAACTTATTAATAGGCTTTACTTGCATATACTAGATAACGACTGGGTTAAATTGGACATACTTACACTTAACCATTTACCATGCAATTACAGACCATAAGCTGTAGTCAATTCTAGGCATAGAAAATATCTGCATTGGTCATGTGAAATCTATTTCTTCTTTCACCAAGATTATGTTGAAATTACATTTACAATATTTATGTAAACACTACCAGAACTTCATTTCAGTCTGTTACATTTGGTTTATTTTGAGTAAGTAAATCATCAGATCAATCAAACCTTTATTCTGGTATCGATCAATAAAAACATGAACACCTTGTTTTCAGGCAAATCTTTTTGTTGTATTTATTAGGCACATCAGGGCATTTTTGAAAGTTGTGCCGTTGTAGTTCACTGCCTCGTCAAAGAGAATAGACATGTCAGGCCACAGTTCTGTGAAGTGCTGTTCCACATTGGCTCAGTCCTCGGCTGATGTGAAGGGATCACTGCCAAACATTGACAACCTGGTCAGAGGTGAACCCACTTCTTGGTGATACCAATCTGCTGCAATAGAGACATTAGGCAGCAACTGTTCCTCAATCTTAGCTCTGCATCCACCCTCAACTAGGCGACTGGGTCCTCCTCTGCCTGAAATAAGGGTTCAGGTTGTGTTTTGGGTGTTGGCATTTATAGGTTTTGTCAAAACCTTTGTGACATTGCAAGTAAAATTGGATAAACAAATAGACTATGTTTTGATGATTGACTCAATCTAGTTTATTTTCTAAAGGAGAAAATTGTATAAATGGTATTGTCAGTTTTAACTTAAATTTGGCACAATAAAAAGGTTCAGTATCTGTGTGAATGGGGTTTGTGTGTGTAAGAGTGAGTGCTTTTGAGTTATATGGTGCTCTGAAAAACAAAGGGAAAAAAGGCAATGTAAGCCAAAGAGACTATAATTGTATAGCTTTCTATAAAGCATGTTGGTGAAGGAAGTAGTTTGGGTCTTGAAACTGTTGAAACTGCCTTGGGTGAGTGGTCCCTCGCAGCACCACAGTATTGTTAAACACCTGAATCACAAACAAAATCCAACCAATACATTTATGTAATTATTCATATTATTATTGTCTCTATTATTTACTATCATGAAGTTCATAGGCCTATTGATTAGCCTACTTCTAAAGCTATGGGTCGCTCAATTATACTTTAAGCACTGTTTCCCAGTGGGCAAAGGACTTCTGTCATCCCAAAATGAAAGGTGTGCCTAATGAATACAACAAAAAGATTTGCTTGAAAACAAGGGGTTGATGTTTTTATTGATCAATACCAGCATAAAGGTCTGATTTATCTGATGATTTACTTATTCAAAATAAACCCAACGTGACATACTGAAATTTTGTTCTGGAAATGTTTACACAAATATTGTAAATGTAATTTAAACACTACAAGCTTGGTGAAAGTAGATATACATTTCAGATGATCAATGTAGATATTTTCTATGCCTAGAATTGACTACAACCTACGGTTTGTATTTTCATGGTAAATGGTAAAGTGCAAGTTTGCCTAATGTAACACAGTCATTATCTAAGATATGCATGTAAAGGCTACAAATAAGTAGAACTGCAATATTTCACTGAACTGTCAATATTTATTACATTGTCTAACATATGTATAATTTAGTCTTTAACAATAAGTAAACACCAACCACAGTAACACTGCACAATACTGGAGCAGCAGATATCAAACAGGCTGCATTTATCTATAGATTTGTGTTCATTATCGAAGATATGCATGTAAAGGCTACAAATAAGTTGAACTGCAATATTTCATTGCAATATTTATTACTCATTGTCTAACATATGTATAATTTAGCCTTAAACAATAAGTAAACACCAACCACAGTAACACTGCACAATATTGGAGCAGCAAATATAATACAGGCTGCATTGATCTATAGATTTGTGTTCAATAGTAATGTAGAGCAGTGTTTCTTAATCCTGGTCCTCAGGACCCAAAGGGGTGCAGGTTTCTGTTTTTGCCCAAGCACTCACACACCTGATTCAAACTAAAGGCTTGATTATAGGTTGCTTACATCAATCAAGTGTTTAAGTGGTAGGGCAACATTTGCAACAGGTGTGTGAGTGCTAAGGCAATAACAAAAACGTGCACCCCTTTGGGTCCTGAGGACCAGGATTAAGAAACACTGATGAAGAGGATTAACAGTTGGTGGGATGAGCAGTGGCTGAAAGTATTCCTCAGCTTCCACAGCTCATCTTAGAGAGGATGAGAAGGGTCTTCTCGCTGTCCAACTGCCTTCCCCAATAGCTTGTTGAGCCTGCAAGTCGTCATGCCCCTCACCCCATTGTCTATGACCAGCCTGATGACTGTCAATGCGTAAAATATGTACATTTGGGCAATTTCAATACATTTATTCAGTCAGTTAAGCCAAATAATAGGCTGACAGCTTGTATAGTTGACTAACAAATCTAATGTAGATGGTGAAAAATAACCATATGGCCTCAGGTAAACTCTTAATTTGAAAAACAATGAATGCGTATCCTGTGTATTTAGCCAATGACAGGCATTCCAGATTTAGCACCACCCACAGGGGAAAATCTAAATATCAGGTGGTTTTTCTGACTTTCGTGCAGGAACAAAAAATTTACTTCAAAATTAGTTTTTTTTTGGTTTTTCTGAATAAACGAAGAAACGAAAAAAAGAGTCGTTTGCTCATTATTTCGTTGTTCAAAGTAAACGAACAAACGAATGAACGAACGATACCTAGTTGTAGGTGAACAAAGCCAAACTAACCCGCTTCCCGAAAAGAAAGAAAGAATTTTGCCTCACATCATGCAATATTGGGGAGATTGCGTGCGTTGGGTGAAATAGTATAATTAACCTTCAAATCACAAGGCTTGTAATTTATCAAAAACAAGGTGATTCAGTTACAATATTGAACATTGAGTAGGCTATGTAATATACTGAAAGAAACAAAATTACAAAAATCACACAGCCTTAAAAATGTTCATATAAACTTTGCAAACACTGTACAAAGCATCTAGCAACTATATAGCCAAATAACTTTTTCTCTAAAATTCTTCCGCGGCATTATACACATACAATTATATTGCATCTAAATATTGCATTAGAAAATGGGAGAACCAATGCAATAACCAATCAACAATGTTCAAAACTGTATTTTTTATCGTCTTTAATTTCTCGCATGTCAGGATCAAGACTAAGTTGTTAGCAAACGGCTACTAGAATAGTGTCCGCGTCTTTTCATTGAGACATCTCTTTCGGCTGTGTTCACTTAAAAGACGGCTAATATATTAAACTTTAATAATATACTGTAGCATGTAAAGTATGGAAATAAATGTACTGATGTGCATATGGAAACAAAACATCCTCACTAGGCAAGACATAAACCCATTTACACAAAGCAGCTAACAGTTGCTCAACCCACTCAGCCACCAAGTCTTAAAAGCAACGACGGGACGCGCGAATACAAGGCTCGGAGGCTGGCTCCAAAATTTAAACCCAGCCTGCTCGAACGAAAGGGCCGAGGCTTGTATCCGAGCAACAATATCACGAGATTGTTGACGTCTGAAGCTTCGGACGTCACGCAACCATCTAATGGGTTTTTTAAAGACATGGCACTTTCCAATCATGCTTTTAAACATATAAAACTAAATTAGTCTCCAGCCTAATTATCAAGAACTAATGAAATTCACAAGAATGAATGTCAAAACATTCCTTCTACACATCATTCATTATCAGTAACAAACGGGTAGGCCCAATACCGTAGACTTTTGTTAGTATATGTCTTGTAATTTCGTTAGGCACATCACCTAGCCGACCTAGCCGGTGGCTGAACATGTAGAGCTGTGGATGGATATACAGTTATTTTACAAAGCCCGGTTCGAGTCCCAATGATAACACTGGCAACACTCTCTTTGTAATTCCTATGTCAGGAATATTTGCTCGTCTGTTTTTAGTATCACATCTTAAATCAAGTATTGGATCCACCATATTTTGTGAATGTTTTAACTCCAGTGTTTCTCTCATAGAGATGTATCATTCAGATGTATGATCACCAGCTGATAAATGACATCCGAAGCTTTGTTTGATGTCTACTGACAGGCACCGGGGCTTTCCTCCATGCCCAGTTATTTACAAGTGCTTCCCATATATTGGATAGCTAAGTAGTTATGATTAGATAATAATCTGACATCACTGTCACAGTGTTGAATCCAGTTTATTTTAGGTTTTATGTGCCAGCACACTTAACGAAATTATTATATTTATTTTCGTATGAGTTATGTTAATATTTTCTTTTCCGCAGCCTCAATAATACAAAGGATGCAAACGTTTTTTTTAAATAATTGTTGGTCAGGAGATTGAACCAAAATCTCCGATCGAGGCATGCTTTGAAATTTCAACCCATTCTGAATCCAGGCGAAAGGGCCGAGGCTTGCGTCAGTGTAATACCACGTGATTGATGACGTCCGAAGCCTCATTTGATCACATGCTTTTTCCAAAGCCTTTTTGGAAAATGCAGGCTTCTATGGTTGTTCGGGACGGTTCGGTGCCTGAAACTTTCGAACAGCAACCTCTACTGGTCACCTTATTTAGTCATTTATTTTAAAAAGTTGTTAACCTTACCAGTCCAGTGATGGCGACGTTGGTAGTGTCGTTTGCTCCCGCTTTTTAACTTGTTTTGGTGTGAGATCGAATCCAGATCATGATTGAATTTTGAGTGTACATGATACTGTTTATTGTTCACTGAATGATTCATTTTATTTTGTGTATCTTATGACACTCTTACTCTTGCCTTAATAATACAGAACATTACAACGGATTCATAGCTGAAAAATGCTAGCTGGAAAGGCAAGAATAACATTGGATTCAAACCAAGCATTTAAATTTCTCTTCAGAAAGCACACACCTAACCACTGCGCCGCCAAGTCACGTAGGATACTTCGGAAAATACATCAATATCAACATTAAACGTGATATTTATTCCTGATCAGCAGACACCACTGTGCAGTCAGTTTAAAAGCCTTGAGAGAATTAAGTTATTCGGACAATTTGAAAAAAGCCTAAAATATTTCAGAAAGCCTTGATTTCCCATCACTACTCAATAATAGCAAGGATGCAAATGTTGTTAAATTATTATTGAGCAGGAGATTGAACTAAAATCTCAGATCGAGGCTTGCTTTAACATTTCCACCCATTCTAATCCATGCGAGAGGGCCGAGGCTTACAGCGATCGTACGGTCAGCGTAATACCACTTGAGTGATGACGTCCGAAGCCTCGTTTGATCACGTGCTTTTTCCAAAGCCTGTTTGGAAAATGCAGGCTTCGGTGGTTGTTCGGTGCTTTCGAAGAGCAACCGCTACTGGTCACCTTATTTAGTAATTTATTTTAAAAAGTTGTCAGTGTTACAAGTCCAACAGTGGTGCAGTTGGTATGGTCGAGACTCTGGCTTTTTGTTCTTGTTATGATGCGAGATCGAATCCAGATAGTGTTTAAACTTTTTGAGTGCAAACGATGCTGTTTGTTGTTATTTGAATAAATTGTTTTATTTTGTCTATCTTATTACAATCTTACCAAGGACACAAATGTTTTGAACTAAATTCTCAGATCGAGGCATGCTTTGAAATGTCCACCCATTCTAATCCATATGAAAGGGCCGAGACTTGCATCGGTGTAATACCACGTGATTGATGACGTCTGAAACCTCGTTTGATCACATGCTTTTTCCGAAGCCTCTTTGGAATATGCAGGCTTCTATGGTTGTTTGGTGCGGTTCGGTGCCTGAGACTTTTGAACAGCAACCTCTACTGGTCACCTTATTTAGTAATTTATTTCAAAAAAGTTGCTAGCTTTGCAAGTCCAACAGTGGCACAGTTGTTAGGGTTGCTGACTTCCAATTTCTTAGTTGTTATGGTGCAAATCGAATCCAGATCATGTTTAAATTTTTGAGTGCAGACTATACTGTTTATTGTATTGTATAATCATTTGTTTTATTTTGTGTATCTTATGACACTCTTGCCTTATTAATACAAAACATTAGAACAGACGCAGAGTTGAAAAATGCTAGTTGGAAAGGCAAGAAGGGATACGAACCAGGCATTACAATTTCCTTTTGGAAAGCACATGCCTCACCACAGTGCTACGAAGTCATGTTGGGTAATAAGGAAAAGACGTCTATATGATCATTCAGCTTTGGATATTTATTCTTGACCAACAGGTGACACCACTGTGTAGTGAGTGTCAAAGCCTCGAAAAATCGAACCGATTTTCGAACCATTTTGATGAAAGCCTCAGTTTCCCATTACTAGTATATTGTGTACTGCTGCTAAGGAAAAAAGTGGTTGGCTGTCGCAGTGGCAGAAAAAATGTTCCTGCGCACAGGAAGTGATGCGTTTGACGTATCAAAGGAAGAGCTGAGGCTGAAAAAAATAAGGAAGTGACTACTGTCATTTTGTGAATCAAGCAGCGAGAGACACTAGCCAATTTTTATAGAAAATGGAAGAAGTTCAGAATGTAACAGTACCTATGAATATACGGCTTAGATCAAAATGAAGCAAATCTGCTAAAAGAGAGGCATAGAGACGCCGTTCGAAAACACGAGTGAACATTGGCGCAGCTGCCTATCCACATGGATGGAACTCAATGAGCAAAATGTATTAAAATGCGACGTGATGAGGCAATTCTCCGGTTAGATAAGTAAAGTTATCTAAAACGCTAGCTACCCAGCTAACCTCACACTGTTGTTAGTAATTGCCCTATTTGTGTTAATGTGGCTAGCTATACAGACAGAGCACACATGGCTATAGTTACTGACTGTACATCTAACCAGCAGCAGACATTGTTCACATGTTTTGCTACTATTACCAGCTTCTAATAATGTCAGCTTGCCAGCAAGGATAATGTTAACTGCCTAGAATAACCTTATACTGTACTGTTGTTAGTAATTGTCTATAACTAATTACCTGGCAAAAACTGTTGGCCCAATTTGGTTAAATGGCTAACTTATTTCTGTGGATAAAGAGGTGAGCTGCCAAGGTAATTATGTAGCCGTCTGTACATGCTGTTTGCTTTGTTTACTAGCCCAGCTAGTAGTACTGTGATCAGAACATTACCAGGGCGAGTTTAGACTAGTAGCTAGCTATTTTCACGTTTCTGTATTTATGCTACATCAGATACATTTAATTTAATTAATTTTAGTATATAATTGAAATAATGGCATTTCAACTCACCTGGTCGGATGAAGGGATATTTTTTAGATGAGCTGAATAAAGTGAATAGATAAAGTGTGGGGCTTTAAGAGTGATGGACGTCACACCAGCAACAGGTGAGATTTCTGGGAAAATGATGTGGAAATACTCCCTGTTCTTTAAATTTACGTACTTCAGCTTTAAATGCATGGCTGAGTTAATGCTAAAGTCAAGTTTTCAACAACAAACCTGTGATCTACTTGAGCATGTTGAGTTTGTGTATAGTTGAGCAGCTCCAGCTAGCTAAGCATTCACAAATTTACTGATAAATAAACCCATTAGTGTCAAATTTGGTGAGTTCAATATTTCCCCACAACATAAATGTTGAGGCATTTAATGCATTGCAATTTTTATTGACATTTACAGTATCAATCAAGAAGTCTCTCAACCAGCTTCATAATGTGGTACCCTGGAATGCTTTTCCAACAGTCTTGGAAATTATATTATGATAACCCTTTAGTCTTTGTTTTATAACTACTGCCTACAGTGGTTTTAAGGAAGGCATTGTAAAAGAATAAGAAAAACACTAAAAACATTAATTTATTTTAAATAAAATACTTTAATTCTGGAATTGATGTGTTTTCTTCTGTCCGAATAATCATAGTACTATTCGACAGATTATCAAAATACTTGTTAGTTGCAGCCCTATACACAACCATATGCAACTCAAATGTTGCTATGTTTTTTTCTTGGTGTATAGAAACCGTTACAGGATAACAGGTAACAGGATAGCAATTCATTGCTTTGAGGGACCACAGCAAGTCTCTGAGTACATCACAACTGTTAAAAGCCAGCATCTATCCCAAACTCACTGTAACAGCTAACATGTGCACAAGTGCGTGCATGAATCTAATGTCTGTCAAACTGATTATTTCTGTGGGGTAGTGTCAACCCAAGGTTTAGCTGTTGGATCATTTTTCAGCAATGTTAATATCATATCCGTATTCCCTGAGTCACTGAGAGGTACTGCTGTTTGGTAAATATTACAGTAGGGGCTTGAAAGAAAAAAAAATACTTAAGCAGACGAATGTGTAGTAGAAACTCAAAAAGAGATATAAATAACAGCTGATGTTAACTTGCAGCAAGCTGAGCATATTTTAATTGTTGTTAAACAAGAATATTGAGATACTCATCCACCAGCTAGCTTGTAGCCAAGCTTATCATTACAAGAACACAAGCACATGCAGGACCATTTATTACAAATCTTTGAACAATGTAATGGTTTACATACTGTATTGGCATTTGGTGTATGTCAATGTTTTAAACAGAAAATATGCCAGGCTTTGGAGGATCGGCGAGAGACACTGAGGCCTAATTTATCAGTAGTGCGTAGAAACAATACTACATTTTACTTACAAATTGATTTATAGGGAGTACACATAAAAAAAAATACTTATCAAACACCCATGTCATATCATACCTTAATGCCTGTAGGAAACATACATTGCCAAAGCATTATTTGGCATTCACCATTGTTGCCCCCTGACTAGTAATAACAACTTTACTAAAAAGAGGACCATAGAAAAAGGAAAAAATGTTGTTCTTTAAATGAGTACCAATATGCCGCCTTTCCATCCTAAACACCTCCATCATATAGCCTATTTACAAACACCATTATTGTGGCTCTACATTATGAACAAGCCATGCATTCCACCTGCCGCCTTCACAATCAGCAGCATCCTTTATGTATATCACCTACATTTTGAGTAAAGGTGGTTCTGTTCAAATACTATTCTTGCTTTTATGTCAATCAGGGTGTTTACTCTAATTTTTTTAGAAACCCATGAATGGCAAAGAAATTAATAAAATCCTCAAAACTGTGAGCAACAGTATGAAATGTGTAATAATATTTTTTAAAGTTTAATTTGATATTGAATATTTAATTTGACATTACAAGTGTTCCTTATTAAGATTTTTTTTATGTTTAACTTTCCAATAAAAGATGATAAACCTACTGAGGGTTGGCTTAACATGTTGCCTGCTGAGTGGAACTGTGGAAATATGAATGAGGACAAAAGCTTATTGTTACTGTAGGAACTAATTTGCACATACAAAGGTTATTTTTCTTTCAAAGCTGAGTCTTCACGACTCGCCAAAATCTATATCATAACTTGTCAATATTGGGCTTCTACTTGTCTTTAAAGAGATTTTGACTTATATGGACACTGAAACTAGCCTTTATAAAAAGTGCATAAGGCTAAGGGAGTCCACATTTTTAATGTATCCCTCTGCGCAACACTGTGCAATTTCCAAAAAATGAAAAGATAGTTTTTTAATTGCTCTTGCATTCTGCATCTGCCGGCATTCAGTGCACTACTCATCTTCACGTTCCCCTCCCCATGCCTGCCCCTGGCTTGCCCAGTGCCTGACCCTTTTCAAATTTCTCCATTGTTTGCACTCATTCTCAACTCACTCCATGTCTGTGCCAGAATAATCTACTCCTCAATCATCTCAATTATTAAAACTGCCACCATTTTTACTTGTTTCTCTTTTTCCAGATATCAAGCAGTGAAATATAGTTTGCAAACCTGTCAAGAAGAAATCTCGAAATGTACCATTGTTGTTCAGTTCAGTCAAGTATGCAATGCCAATACAAGAATAGAGTGAGCTAACATATAAATAAAACAAATCAAAATATTTTATATATAAGATGAACACCAAGGCCATGACCATGATGGAGCTAGGAAGTTAGCAATATAGACTGTTTGGAGCAACATTGAAAATGAGTAGATGCAAGATGAGATATAACATAATATAATGTTGCCATAGAAAAAAACTGTAGGCTAAAACTTTCCTGTTGTTAATTAATTCATGTAATTTAGCTGCAGTAGGCAGACAGCCAGGGTAACGGCGGTTGAAGTGGAGGAACCAGGCGTAGGCAGATAACTCTCGATGTAAGGTTTTAATCAAAAACAAACACAGAGCATACAAACAAACGAAAATGAAAATAAAGGGGCTGATATTTAAACAGCAAAACGAAAGGACTCACCGGTACATGTGCATACAGACAGCAACAACAATGATCGACAAATGTGGGGAGCAGAGGGGAAACATTTAAACACATACTAATGAGATGATTGGGACCTGGTGTGAATAGTTGAAGACATGTGACACGAAACAAGTCCGGGATGTGTTTGTGGAGTGATGGGAACTGGAGGTGTACGGGACGGTGGCGCTGAT
>JACXGI010016070.1:0-16474 GCA_016801175.1 Esox masquinongy | reverse complement strand
TAGACCTTAGTGAAGGTGGCGTACGATTTGACAGGCGCTCTAGCCGATGCTGGGGCAGACCAGGAACCCTCGGCGAAGGCTTTAAAACCACGGACCTCAGGCGCAGGGGAGTCCACCGGTTTCACACGCTCAGCCCAGGAGCCGAAGGACATGTCTGAAGGTTCCTTCGGCGCAGGCAGGGGGGGCAGAGGCAGCTGAAGGCGAAGAGCTGCCCTCTCTATCATGCCCGCAAACTCCACGCGGAGAGGGGGCGGGCGGAAGGAAGCAGCAGAGGAGAGTTCGTCTTCCATTTCTCCCGGGAGAGAGGGAGAAGCGCGAGAATCGCCACCACAACCCACGTGGGAAGGGGGCGGGTCTGCCTGCATCAGAGGAGTCGGGTCCTGCGTAGGAGCGTCCTCCTCAGACATCTCGTCGTCATCGTCGTCGCTGGAATCCAAGACGGCGGGGACGTCCACCTCCTGTTCAAAGTAATTCGCACTCTCTACACGTGTAGAGAGAGACAAAGTAGCACAGGAGGAGCAAGCCGGGGGGTCTGTGAGACCCTCACGAGCTTGAGCCGGTCCCAGGCAGGAAACACACGCGCGATGTGAATCCTGGTCTGCAGACAGGTTGGCGCAACGGCAAGCGGCGGCGAAAAACTTCTTCATGTTGAGACGTCGAGCTGAAGAACGTCGACGACAAAAATTCTCAGGCTGAAGTAGAGTAATCAGTACAGCACTCAGCAAGCGTTTGCTGAATAAAAAGGGAGGGACGTTCTCTGGGCTCACGGGTCATATATAGGGGCAGGCGTGCCCTGATTGGCTGACGCATCTTGCATAATGAGTTTTCAGTACGGCCGCGGACGCGGCCAGGGTAAACCACTAGGAGCTAAAGCCCCTCTAGGGGGCGGAGCTCCACGACATATAACTAACTTAGGATATGTTAGACATTTCTACCGCTCAATAAAATAAGACACATTTATAACTGTCACCAGCCTTCGTTTTCTTTGCATTGAATTACATGTCACACTTCATTAGCTAGCGGTTAGCTGACGTTTTCTAGCCAGCTACAGTAACATCAACCAGTCTTTGCAGCTGTTTGCAACTGATTTCGAGTCAATTAGATTAGATTCAACTTTATTGTCATTGAACAAGTACGAGTACAACGAAATGCAGTTAGCATCTACCTGTAACAAGAAGTGCAAATAGAAGAGGGCAGAAAATGTGCATGCATTTACAAGTATTAAGTATAATGTATATTACAAGTGGAATGTATAGACGTGCAATGAAGGCAAATGCAGTACAAATGGCAATACTAAATGTGCAATGAGAGAAGCATGAGTCAATAAAGCTTGCAATGCAATGTATGTAATGTTCATTAGCTGGCAAGATGACAGTGTTTGTGTCAACCGTCTGAAAGGCACTTAATGCACGTAGCTAACATCCAGTAAATTTGTTGTATGTTGGTGGGGTTCACACAGAATAGCTGAATTTGCAGAGCTACAGTAGGGAGAAAACCGAGGGTGCAAACTAAAACAATATCATAGCACTACTTTTGGTGTCCCCCTCAAGAATAGCTCTTGAAAAAATGTAATGTAATTGTCCCCTCCAAAGTTGATATCAGATTTTCGCCCCTGGTCCTAACCCAGCTAAAATTGTAGTTTGAACTGACCACTGATAAGTCAAGTTGCCAAATTACCTTCTCATCTAATAGGTAAAGTATAGCAAGCTAGCTAATCAGCCAGCTGATACATACTACCCATATTTCATAAATTAACTTATCATTACTATTTACAAAACAATAGCCAATTTAGCAGCCTTATAGATAGTGTATGCCCTGACACTGAAATATTATGAGTTTGATCCCTGGATGAATCATTCCAAATACTTTAAAATGTGCCCAGATGCACCTCTGCTTGAAACTCTGCATTAAAGAGACAGACTAGGAAACGCCCTGCAATAGACTAGCGTCCTGTTCTGAGGGTCTATCCTGTATACATCATACCTCACACTACTGTTGTTAACAGCTTATGCTGCTAACAACTTGTGAAATAATATTCAGTAACACACAAGCAGAAAGAGGGATAATGTGGATAAGGTAAAGTTATTATTCCATTATATTTTCTCTAAATCAATATTACAAATCAAATAAATGAATCAAAATTAGCTCAGGTTTCTTCGGTACAATACGAAAGCACAGGCACTGAGGTAGGTGTGCAAATGTAACAGAGATATTAGTTTTGATTCTCCATATCATTTTTAGAGAACAACAGGTATTATTTGCCACATAACATGTTTCAGATAACTTAAATAAAAATGTATTGGAGTAAACCACAATACAGAAATGCAGTTATAAAGAGGAGAAACGGGAACAGACTGACTTTGTTTCCTCCAAAGCTGACACAGCTGCTCTTTGATTCAACGTTAGTCTTAGAAGTTGGTCTAACTGTAAAAGAAAATACAGAATTTTTTTTTCCAGAGAGATTATCCCTAATGTATTACTGTCAAAGACAATTACATCATATTAAATGATAGGTGTTTGTGGAAATTACAATAATTTATACCTAAGCAAAAGCTAAATCACAAAAATTGTCTAGCCATTCAATGAGATGAATTTCATAACCTATTACACTTAATGTTTAATGAACGCCATTAAAACACCAAAGATAATGGCATTAACTGTAACACAATAACAAACCTTGGACAGAAAGTTCCACTGTACGGCGAATTGTTGCTGTTGGGATGACACAGGAATAACTCCCACTGTCTGTGACCTTGAGATGGGTCAGTAGGAGAGAGAAGTTTCCGTTCTCCCATTCTTCAGGAAAAGGCCAGACTCTGTTTATGAACTGAGGGTCTTGCCTGTTCAAAAATGGTTTTCCAGCATCAATAGTATAGACAGTTTTGCCATTTTTGTCTCGCCAAAAAACCGTGACATCTGTCAGCTTTTTCTTATTATATGTGCAAGGCAAGGTGATTTCCTCTCCCAAGAAGCCTTCAACTCTCTCCTGTGAAAAGACTACAGAACATAGAATACACATTAATATCCAATACATTGATACTATGGCTATAATATACCATTTCACATGAATTTCATAGTTCAGAATGACGCTATGTAATTCGGAGCATTTGATCAATAAAAGACTGACTATGAGCTCAGTCTGGAAAAAATCAAACAACAACATGCTGTCACCTCTGGTGGGCAGATGCTTGAGGACATAAAATAGGATTAAAATATGGTTGGGGGTTTCTGTCATTGATAATTATAATCTGTGATGACAAATGTTTGAAATCACAGCTAAAATTGGCTGTCTAATATACACTAACATTCAAAAGTCACTTAGAAATGTCCTTGTTTTTGAAAGAAAAGCAAATTTTTTGTCCATTAAAATAACATCAAATTGATCAGAAAAACAGTGTAGACGTTTTTAATGTTGTGAATGTCTATTGTAGCTAGAAGCGTCTGATTTTCAATGAAATATCTACATAGGCATACAGAAGCCTGTTACCAGCAACCATCACTCCTATAGCACGTTGTGTTTGCTAATCCAAGTTTATAATTTTAAAGGGCTAACTGATCATTAGAAAACCCCTTTGCAATTGTTAGCATTGCTGAAAACTACTGTGTTGATTAAAGATGCAATAACACTGGCCTAGTTCAGTATCTTCAGCATCAGTGTTTGTGTGTTCGATTACAGGGTTAAAATGGCCACAAACAAAGAACTTTCTTCAGAAAAGCATCAGTCTATTCTTGTTCTGAGAAATGAAGGCTATTCCATGTGAGAAACTGCCAAGAAAGTGAAGATCTTGTACAACATTGTTCACTACTCCCTTCACAGAACAGCAAAAACTGTCTCTAACCAGAATAGAAAGAGGTGTCCTTTTAGGCAGAGTTGCGAAGAAAAGCCATATCTCAGACTGGCCAATAAAAAGAAAAAATTAAGATGGGCAAAAGAACACAGACACTGGACAGAGGAATAACTCTGCTTAGAAGGCCATCATCCTGGAGTCACCTCTTCACTGTTGACTTTGAGACTGGTGTTTTGCGGGTACAGTTAAATAAAGCTGTAAGTTGAGGACCTGTGAGGCATCTGTTTCTTAAACTAGACACTGTAATGTATTTGTCCTCTTGCTCAGTGGTGCACAGGGGCCTCCCACACCATTTTCTATTCTGGTTAGAGACAGTTTGCTTTTCTTTCAAAAGCATGCTTTTCTTTCAAAAACAGGGACATTTCTAAGTGACCCCAAAATTTGATAGGTCACGCATAAAGGAAAATGTGTTTTTTGGCCGAATTTCCTTTGTTAACAACTCCAAACTGCCACATATCTGGGCAAAAAGAAGACTGATCTACAGATGAGTCAATCATGATGCGTGGTGATCAGTCAGTTGACACTCGCCTAGTGCGGGTTTGATTCTGTTGACATTGCCAGTGGCATTCTCCCAGAAGTAAAATAAGAAATGACAAATTTTTACAATATATATATATATATATTTTAACTTCTGCATAAGCAAGATTATACATGCACCGAATTAATACCTTGGAGTTCCACCAACAGGATCACGTAAATAAAACACCAGCACCTGTGTAGTAAAAGTGACAAAACATGGAAATGCTGGAAAAAAGACTAGTAGGTTTATAAAAATATTGGCCTGGCTGAAAATGAAAGGCAGAGAAACCAGTCTTATCAGTTGTGACTTGCCCACATCTCGGCTGACAGTAGTGCATTCCAAACATGTGCGTAACTATCCAGGGTTCAGGAGGTGTGGTTGCACCTGGGCCCCCGGTAGGTGGGCTATCATAAAGATATTTTGTATTGATATTTTACATTGTGTGTTTGTAGTTCTGAGTTTAGGTCTGGGGGGGGGTACTCTTGTATCTATTATATTAACTAGACAAAATATGAAATGTGCATGTTAGAACTTGTGAGTGCAGATAATTGCTCATGAATTGTCCTGATTTGCTAGCTACCTAATGTGGGCAGAATTGGACGCACAACACTCAAGTCTGTATGTTAGCTCTAGTATGGGGTGATATAAATACTTGATTGCTTTTTGGCAGGGTTGTTTACCTAGCCAATTAAGGATTGCTGGTGAGTTAGGGTTAGGGTTAGAGTTACATCACAGCGGTGCTCTAATAACTACTAGCGGTTGCAACTTTAACTATACATTAATTTTAACTTAAGGCAGGCGAGGTAAACGTACTAGCAACAGTTATATATGTGAGCAAATTAGCTTGTGATATTTCACATAGAATAATACATACATGTTATCATAACTAAGGTTAGATGTTCTCGTGCACATATATATATCTATTCAAATTGGGCCTAATAATATTCAGTTATTATTAGCAGGTTAGTTAGCTAACGGAACGGAAATGATCCGCTTTCTTATCTAGCTAACATAAAGGTAATCACAAACACACCGAACTGTACGTTTCATAATAACATTTAGTAGGTTATATGTATGTATTAAAATAAACATCACAAATATACCAACAACTGACCTCATATTCATTATATTGTAGTAACTGGCTAGATTGTATCAGATTTTGGGTAATTGTTTCAGTCGTGGGGTCGAGGTTCCGCATTATCCAAAATCCCCAGTACGCAAGCGTACCCTACGTCATCTCTCACGTAGTGTCCCATATTTTAAATCTAAAAATCGAGAATAATAGACAGGCTTAAATTTCACATACACTAACGTTCAAAAGTTTTGGGGTCACTTAGAAATTGATAGTGGGTGAGAATGGGCCTCTGTACGCTTACGTAGATTTTGTACAACATTGTTAATGTTGTAAAATGACTATAGCTGGAAATGGCTGATTTTTTAATGGAATATCTACATAGGCATACAGAAGTCCATTATCAGTGTTAGGGATTTTTATAAGAATGCGTTATAATCTCACACTTTATGAATATATTAATATGTAATTCACATGCACAGATAATAAGATCATAAACATTATAATCATCAATGCATGATGTATGCTTAACATTCCTACATGTAACCTTAGATCGCAAGATGCAGGCCTTCTAATTGTACCTAGAATTTCTAAACAAACAGCCAGAGGCAGGGCTCCACTACTGTGGAATGATCTGCCAACTAAGGTTCGATCTGCAGACTCGGTGCAAACTTTCAAGTGTCTACTAAAGACTCATCTCTTCAGCATGGTCTATGATTAAGTGTAGTCTGGCCCAGGGGTGTGAAGGTGACCAGAAAGGCTTGATACTGTCCACCCTTGCTGTCTTTGCCAGGTGGGCTCTCATCGCCACTGGGATGCCCTCCCTCTAATGCCATTCGGGGGCGGAGACACTGGCTTGTTGTTGTCTCTCTGTTGCACCCATCATGCAATTGGGCTGAACTCAGCTGGCAATACTCGACCCTCATTTCAGGGTGGTTGCGGTTGGTGGGTATCCCTTTGGTTGATGCTTGGCATCAGGCCAGCTGACAGTCCTGCCTGGGCCAGGGACGAGATAATCTTAGATGGGCACTTTAATGTCAACCCAATATCAGTTCTGGGCCCCCCCCTACCCTGGACCCGGGACAACCGACCCGTTTGTCCCCCTCTATCGGCGGGCCTGCTTGGCAATGTGGGTGGATTGATTTCCTGCCTGTTGGGCCCTGTCCAGGGCCTCCCCCGGATAGGGCCACAGTGCCACTGGACGCTCCTGTCTCAGCCCCAAGGTCTTACGGTGCTATATTCTTGTGCCGGGGGAGTAGGATCAGTTCTCTTTCTCCACTGTAAATCCTTGTAGATCTAAGGAATGCACTTTCTAAAATTTCCCTGTCTCCTGCCCTATTTAAACTTAGGAGGACATGAGCACCCCCCCCTCTAAGTTTCTTCCTATATTTCGGCCTTCTTAGGGAGTTTTTCCTAGCCACTGAAATTCAACACTGCTGTTGTTTGCTCCTTGGGGTTTCAGGCTGGGTGTTTTGTAAAAGCACTTTGTGACAACTGCTGTTGTAAAAAGGACTTTATAAATAAATGTGATTGATTGATTGTATGCATCTTGTCTTGGGAACAATCATGAGAGTATCAGCAGCACACCATCATATCAGCGGCGCACTATCATGCGCCTCAGCAGAACATCATGTGCCTTGACATTATTGTCCCTATGGTTTATTACTTTTGTATTGACCTGTGGAGTGACCCAAACTTGAACCACCAGTGTGTCATAATTTATTGGTTTGAACAAAGGACCCAAAAAAGAGCTGTGAAACAAAAGGTAAAACCCGCCCATGGAATTAACAAAAAAGATGGTCACAATATGTCACGTAAGATGTTCCTGTATAAAGTCATGGCCCAGGTCTTAGAACTTTGTGTGTATCTGCAGAGGGGCCTGGCTTTTGTGATTCTCATTGTTTTATGATTGTCATTAAAAGTCTATTGGATTCATAAGTTCCTGAGTTGTAGTGCATTTGTTTTAGAAAGAGAGGACTTGGTTTTTCCACGACATCAGCAACCATCACTACTGTGTTCCAATGGCACGTTGTGTTTGCTAATCCAAGTTTATCATTTTAAAATGTAAATTGATCATTGAAAAGCCCTTTTGCGATTATGTTAGCACTGCTGAAAACTTGTGCTGATTAAAGAAGCAATACAATTGGCCTTCTTTTGACTAGTTCAGTAACAGGAGCATCAGTGTTAGTGGGTTCGATTACAGGCTCAATTACATGGCCAGAAACAAAGAACTTTCTTCCTGAAACTTGTCAGTCTATTCTTGTTCTGAGAAATGAAGGCTATTCTATTAAAAATCTGCCATTTCCAGCTACAATAGTCATTTACAACATCAACAAATGTCTACATTGTATTGTATTCTGATCAATTTGATGTTGTTTTAATAGACACAAATGTGCTTTTCTCTCAAAAACAAGGACATTTCTAAGTGACCGCAAACTTTTGAGTGGTAGAGTATGTAGAAGGCAATCATTACCCCTTTCCCTAAAAAAATTCTCCCAAAGAAAACAACCTATTCCAATGAAAGCCATGGCTGTAGAACAGTGTCTTTGAGATGGTGGTTTGTAAGCATCAGTGAAACTATACACACTATTTGACCTGTAATAGTTTGTTTACAAATACCATACATATGGAGAACCCAGAGGCTTATGCGTGGATTATATGTGGATTCCAGTTCATGAAAAACCTTGCCACACATCCTCTTCATACTCCTAAATTAGTTCAGATGTCAAATACAGACACAGACGTTTGTGCAGTAATGTGATGACCACATCACAATATCAATATAGTTGAGTAGATGTTTTTTTTATCATTTACTGAAACTTGTTTGATTCTTATTTTGTGTTGAAACCTAGTTTAGAATTGTTTTGCAATGCACTGTAATGTAGCCTAATTTCGCAAAATTATTATTAGACAAACATTTCAGTTGCTTATTTGTCGCATCAACTCTGATCGACAAAAGAAAAACAATCAACCCGGTGTAAAATATTTTGGCTAATATTGTAAGTTGAATTTTGTCATTTCAAACCATATTTCCTAATGCCCATTAAAATGTATGGATATAAATATGTTGTCCCATTGCATAAACGTTGAAATACACGATGGTGTGAATATGTTATTTAATCTTTTAGGCAGAGGCGTAGGTTTCATTATACATGAGTGGGACATGTCCCACCCACTTCTTGAAAATCGCAATTTGACTCCCTCAGTTTTTATCAACAGAACTCTATTATAAGAAAAGCTCAAACTCTTCAGAATGGTGCGGTGGCAGTATGGTAAGCAATTGCGTAATTCGAATGAGTTTAGCTTTAGGACCACATGCAGGCACTTTGCTTTGAGGTAATTGCTGGATTGGTCTGGTTGCGGTGGAGGCTACTGTTGGTACTAGCAACTGTGAATTCTGGCCCATGAAAGTTCGGTAATCTAGCTGACATTACCTCTAGCTAACTACCTCCTATAACGTATCAATGGGGTAGATATTTCAATTGTCACAATGTGCTACATTAGAATCATTCTTACAATCCAGTGTCTTTTGACCTTTTAACTTTGTCCTAAAAAGTTAAGAATTTCCAATTTTTTATCTTTCTATCACAAATAGGATATGTTTAACTATCAGAATTACAGAGTGGTCCAGCTCAAGCCATTAAATCCTAATAGTTATGGGCAGATTATTCACACATGAAGTATAGCAAATGTCCAGACTGTTACGGGACATGTATAGCTATTAGAAATGGTTTTAATGCATGTTTATGACAATGTACACATTTTCTATGAAATCCAGTGTCCCCCTACTAAACCATACTAATTTATGCTCATCACAGTTGTTTTAAACAGTTATTATGTAGGAAAACACATTTTCTATGATAATGCCAAGCCATTTACATCCTATTTTTCTATAATAACCATAAATAATTATAATTTGGTTACAATTTTTAGAATGTGTTGTTGATTGATACTTCATATGCTTATGTGAATGTGTAGAGGAAGGATATTTAGTGATATTGTTCAATTGTAGTTAAATATTTATTATGTAACAGTGTGAACTGAAGGGTAACAGGGTGGACTGAAGGGTAACAGGGTGGATGGCTGAAACCGGGTGGACATAAAATATTTTATCAGAAAAAGGCATTAACATGGAACATAGATCAAACATGAAAATATAGAGAACCCTTTTGTAATAACACATGCTGAAAAAAAATTAAGAATGTACCGCATCTAAAGAAGTTACAATGCACTTGCATGTTGGTTACTATGTAAATACACAGGTATTAGGGACACATCATGTGTTATTACAACATTAGTTTGGTGCCACTTTACATTACAACTCAATAAAAACAGTGGTCCTGGTTGTAGTTACTGATATAGTTTCCCCAATATCTTCTTACCGTCCTAGGTAAACACCAGTTTATCACCTGGAAACAGAGATGGTATTTTCTATTTACGTAACATGTAATCAGGGCTGGGAAATTTAACAGTATCTGTTTCTCTGTTTCTATGTAACAAACCATGGGCTTACTTGGAATGTTAGGAAAGGTTTTCCTGGTAGAACTAAACAGAACAGAACTTCTGACCTTGAGGTCCCTGGCTGCAGGATATCTTCTCGACTAGGAGGAGGAGTGGTCAGGCACTGAAAAGATGCCCTGACCCTGGCGTTGGCCCTGGATTTCTTCCCTGCCTCACCACTTTTTCCTTTTGGCTCACCTCTCTCTCTCGCTGCACTCTGATATAGTTTTCTTTTTTCCTTCCTCTCTGTCTTTTCTCCATTTTTCTCACTCTTTCAAGATAATGCTGCCTTATTTCAGGGTCAGCATCCCGGTGCACCCTGTACAGTACCGTGCACAGACCTTCCAAGGGGCATGTGCTGAATCTGAAAAAATGGGCGGAGTTCTCGGCTTACACGGACGAACGATGTGTTGGAGTGAGTGACACGCGTAAAAAAACAGACAACGCATGCCCGTTGGTGTGCGCAACGCACGTCACCAAGACGGATGGGCAACTGGAAAAGGCACTAGATAGCAATGGGGCATGTGCTCTGCACAGGTTGAGCATTACCTATATCTCCTTACCTGTAAAATGCATGCATTCCGTTTTAACACATATTTAAAATGTATAATGATGAATTCTAACATATATTGATAGCAGTAATTAACTTGACTCAGTTCTCTACTGTGAGGGGAACAAAAATATTTGATCCCCTGCTGATTTTGTACGTTTGCCCACTGACAAAGAAATTATCAGTCTATAATTTTAATGGTTTATTTGAACAGTGAGAGACAGAATAGCAACAAAATAATCCAGAAAAAACACATCAAAAAAAGACATCATTCACCCTTGTTTTCTTAAAAACGCATAGTATGGCTAGGAAATTCTCCTGCAACAAATTTTATTGGGAATAAAATTAGCAAATTGTTCTAAATTAAACACAAATACAAAACAGACCCACAGTCTCCACTACGAGTTACATTATCTTGTTTATTATTCTGAAACGAAATCAACAGTCATGGGGAAATGCAATTCTTGCCGAATGTGTCATACATTGTGTAATAAAATACTGTACATGAACACTGCAATAATGTATGTAACACTGTAAAAAAACACGATGTGACAGTTTATCGGCACTGTATTTTAGCCATTTATAAATCAAGTAACATTTATTGTTGACAGAGGTGGCACCACAGATTCAAAATGTGCGAGTCTTTCCTGGGGACAGGTCTGAGTTTTGTCTCTTGTCATGAGTTTCCGAATAACGTGGCATTTACGACGGTTTAACGATGCAAGTAGCCTTAATATGGACTTTGTTACGACGGACTTACGCCTGTTTCCCAAACCACCACGTATGTTGTTCAGTATAAAGTGCATCTTAAATTCTACGTTACGGTCGTTTGGAATAGAATTAGGCCATGTTTGGCATGGAATTAGGCCATGAATACGTTTTAAAATATAGCCTATTGCATGTCGATAGAGCTTGATTACTTATAAGAAGCATATAATATCGCTGGCGATGTATTCTACTACTACTTAGGCAATAGGAAAATGTAAAACTCGGAAGAAGTAGTGAAATTTAGTGTGGACCAACGTTGTTAGGCCTATTTTAGGGAGGCTTTAGTCCCACTAAAATATTAATTATTTTAGTCCCCCCCCTCAAATAAATCAACAAATCAGTGAATATATTTTCTCATTTTTTTCGTCAACCTTTCCGTCACATCTAAACTTCTTACAAATTGTACAGAAATTGTATAGAATCGTGTTCATTTGGTAGCATGTTCGGTTTGAGAAGACAAATCGTCTTCTGGAAATAGGGTCTTTCCTTTAGATTGATGGACTTAACCGAGCAATGGTATTGTTATAGAAATGCAAATGTAACTGATTGGTCAAGGGTAAAAGACTCACCCCTCTCTTGCTTGCGGAATGAATTTTCACTTACCAACCTCGAAATACAAAACTTGTCCATGTCATAAACATGTCAAAATTCAGAGAGCGCGCAGACTGATCCGCACGTGCATTTTAGCCTCAGAGCAAAACCTTTGTCGCGGTAAAGGCTCTTATTCTAAATCTGAAAATATAATTTGCTTGATGTTCGAGATGAATTTATACAAATGTTTGGTTACAGAATTGCGAGTTCGTCAAATGTGTTCAAATTTCATTGTACAAGCTTGTCAAATATTGCTTGCAAGCACGAACTAAATGTAGAAACTTGCGAAGATAAGCTTGCAAGCACGTACCTAAATGTACAAGCTAGCAAAACGTAATACAGATTTGAGCATCAGACTTGCCACCACGGCCCTCAATATACGACCACACATTTTGTGACAGACGTGCATGGAGTAGAATAGATTTTATAGATTTTACCCACTATGCTTTATATTCCCAGTTAACAAAGCGTTTTCATTACTGTGTGACATATAACAGTCACATAACAATAACATTATTCTGTACATCTACCGCAAAAACTGATAATTGGATGTCAGGTGATTGATTTCCGGAGATATGATTTTGATTGGCTGAAGACCACCCCCTCGATTGGATATTACAGCTTAGTCCACCCTAAATTTCACTACTTCTTCGAGTTTTACATTTTCCAACTGATTCCAAAGTAGTAGTAGAATACATCTCCAGCGATATTATATGCTTCTGATAAGTAATCAAAATGCAATAGGCTACATTTCAAAACGTATTCATACATTTCAATGTATGAAATGTATGAAAACGTATTCATACATTCCAAACACCAAACATGGCCTAATTACATTCCAAACGGTCGTAACTTAGCATTTACGATGCACTTTATAACGTGCATCGTTGAACCGTCGTAAGTGCCGCGTTATTGGGAAACCGGGCCAAGATCGCTTAAGATGGACTAACGAGTGGTCCGGAGCACTCGTTAATTATCGAGCGATGTTACGAGCCACTTAAGTACCGATGCTTTCGGGAAACGCACTGATAAAATAACGAGGCACTTACGATCATCTTAGTGCTTTAGGAAACCGGGCCCTGGTCAGGTAAAACCCTGGGTCGTAAGTAGGCTATTTTAATGAAAATTATGATTGCAAATATGAATTAACATTTTTGTAATTAAGTAAACACTTATAACACTTATAATTTATAGAAGCAATTAGGAATAAGTGCCTTGTTCAGGGGCAAAGGCAGAATTTTCACCTGTCAGCGCACAGATTTTACAACCAAGTGCAAAACAGTCACACGCATGCGGGAGCAAGTAAATTTCGAGTCTAGGTGTCCTAACCCAGCTAAGATTGTAGTTTGAACTGACCACTGATAAGTCAAGTTGCCAAATTACCTTCTCATCTAATAAGTAAAGTATAGCAAACTAGCTAATCAGCCAGCTGATATATACTCCCATATTTCATAAATTTACTTATCATTACTATTTACAACACATTAGCCAATTTAGCAGCCTTATAGATAGAGTGTATGCCCTGACACTAAAATATTAGGAGTTTGATCCCTGGATGAATCATTCCTCAGAACAGGAGGTTGTTTTTGAAAGAAAAGCAAATTTTTTGTCCATTAAAATAACATCAAATTGATCAGAAAAACAGTGTAGTCGTTTTTAATGTTGTGAATGTCTATTGTAGCTAGAAGCGTCTGATTTTCAATGAAATATCTACATAGGCATACAGAAGCCTGTTACCAGCAACCATCACTCCTATAGCACGTTGTGTTTGCTAATCCAAGTTTATAATTTTAAAGGGCTAATTGATCATTAGAAAACCCCTTTGCAATTGTTAGCATTGCTGAAAACTACTGTGTTGATTAAAGAAGCAATAACACTGGCCTAGTTCAGTATCTTCATCATCAGTGTTTGTGGGTTCGATTACAGGGTTAAAATGGCCACAAACAAAGAACTTTGTTCAAAAACGCATCAGTCTATTCTTGTTCTGAGAAATGAAGGCTATTCCATGTGAGAAACTGCCAAGAAAGTGAAGATCTTGTACAACATTGTTCACCACTCCCTTCACAGAACAGCACAAACTGGCTCTAACCTGAATAGAAAGAGGTGTGCTGTCCTTTTAGGCAGAGTTGCAAAGAAAAGCCATATCTCAGACTGGCCAATAAAAAGAAAAGATTAAGATGGGCAAAAGAACACAGACACTGGACAGAGGAATAACTCTGCTTAGAAGGCCATCATCCCGGAGTCACCTCTTCACTGTTGACTTTGAGACTGGTGTTTTGCGGGTTCAGTTTAATGAAGCTGTAAGTTGAGGACCTGTGAGGCATCTGTTTCTTGAACTAGACACTGTAATGTATATGTCCTCTTGCTCAGTGGTGCACAGGGGCCTCCCACACCTCTTTCTATTCTGGTCAGAGACAGTTTGCTTTTCTTTCAAAAGCATGCTTTTCTTTCAAAAACAGGGACATTTCCAAGTGACCCCAAACTTTTGAATGGTCATATTTTAAGGAAAATGTGTTTTTTGGCCGAATTTCCTTTGTTAACATCTCCAAACTGTCACATATTTCGATAAACGGAACACTGATCTACAGATGAGTCATTATTTATGATGCGTGGTGATCAGGCAGTTGGCACTCGCCTAGTGCAGTTTTGATTCTGTTGACATTGCCAGTGGCATTCTCCCAGAAGTAAAATAAGAAATGACAAATTTTTACAATATATATATATTTTAACTTCTGCATAAGCAAGATTATACATGCACTGAATTAATACCTTGGAGTTCCATCAACAGGATCACGTAAATGAATCACCAGAACCTGTGTAGTAAAAGTGACAAAACATGGAAATGCAGGAAAAAAAGATTAGTAGGTTTATAAAAATATTGGCCTGGCTGAAAATGAAAGGCAGAGAAACCAGTCTTATCAGTTGTGACTTGCCCACATCTCGGCTGACAGTAGTGCATTCCAAACATGCGCGTAACTATCTGGGGTTCAGGAGGTGTGGTTGTACCTGGGCCCCCGGTAGGTGGGGGGCCCATCCTTGGCCTCTATCATAAAGATATTTTGTATTTGTATTTTACATTGTGTGTTTATATTCTGTTTTCACAATCAGAAGCTCGTACAGCTACGGCAGGATCACATCCATAAGTTTTGTTGCCGGGGGGGGCGGCATCTTACAGCCCGGCCTAGCGTCCCCATGCTATGCCAGTGATTGCACATTTTATTGTTTAATATATATTTTTACTGTACTTTCTTGACTAGACTGCCTTCATGTGTATAAGAACTAGTAAAGCAACAAAAAAAATCTAATATATCTTGTATCTAATATATTAACTAGACAAAATATGAAATGTGCATGTTAGAACTTGTGAGTGCAGATAATAGCTCATGAATTGTCCTGATTTGCTAGCTACCTAATGTGGGCAGAATTGGACGCACAACACTCAAGTCTGTGTGTTAGCTGTAGTATGGGGTGATATAAATACTTGATTGCTTTTTGGCAGGGTTGTTTACCTAGCCAATTAAGGATTGCTGGTGAGTTAGCTAGCAATGTGTTTTAAGAGTCAAGGTCAGGGAAACAAATTGCCTGTTACATCACAGCGGTTGCAACTTTAACTATACATTAATTTTAACCTAAGGTAGGCAAGGTAAACGTACTAGGAACAGTTATATATGTGAGCAAATTAGCTTATGATATTTCATATAGATTTATACATACATGTTATCATAACTAAGGTTAGATGTTCTCGTGCACATATACAGGTGCTGGTCATATAATTAGAATATCATCAAAAAGTTGATTTATTACAGTAATTCCATTCAAAAAGTGAAACCTGTATAATGTATACATTCATTCCACACAGACTGATATTTCAAGTGTTTATTCCTTTTCATTTTGATGATTATAACTGACAACTAATGAAAACCCCAAATTCAGTATCTCAGAAAATTAGAATATTGTGAAAAGGTTCAATATTGAAGACACCTGGTGCCACACTTTAATCAGCTAATTAACTCAAAACACCTGCAAAGGCCTTTAAATGGTCTCTCAGTCTAGTTCTGTAGGCTACACAATCATGGGGAAGACTGCAGACTTGACATCTGTCCAAAAGACGACCATTGACACCTTGCACAAGGAGGACAAGACACAAAAGTTCATTGCTAAAGAGGCTGGCTGTTTACAGAGCTCTGTGTCCAAGCACATTAATAGAGAGGCGAAGGGAAGGAAAAGATGTGGTAGAAAAAAGTGTATAAGCAATAGGGATAACCGCACCCTGGAGAGGATTGTGAAGCAAAATCCATTCAAAAATGTGGGGGAGATTCACAAAGAGTGGACTGCAGCTGGAGTCAGTGCTTCAAGAACCACCACGCACAGACGTATGCAAGACCTGGGTTTCAGCTGTCGCATTCCTTGTGTCAAGCCACTCTTCAACAAGACACAGCGTCAGAAGCGTCTCGCCTGGGCTAAAGACAAAAAGGACTGGACTGCTGCTGAGTGGCCCAAAGTTATGTTCTCTGATGAAAGTAAATTTTGCATTTCCTTTGGAAATCAAGGTCCCAGAGTCTGGAGGAAGAGAGGAGAGGCACAGAATCCACGTTGCTTGAAGTCCAGTGTAAAGTTTCCACAGT
>JACXGI010016069.1:0-16485 GCA_016801175.1 Esox masquinongy | reverse complement strand
TGCATAGCCTATTTTTCACATCTGATTTAATTTCATAGAACTTAATATTGCTACACTGAAACTCTTTGTCTGGACAATACCCCAGTACTCAGCTTTGATTAGAAAATGAATGGCATGCCACTGTGATCATTGTCTGTGATGACAGAGTCAATTATTATGCAGCCTCAGAGGGGTGCCTAAACTTTTTCATACCACTGTAAGTGTGTAATGAGAAATGGGTTGAATACCTAAGCAAGACCTTTTTTTTTTGTTATTAAAAGATAACATGCTTTCTTTGCAACATCGACATTTGTAACACAACAATATGTTAAAAACACTTTGGCTGGTGAAATTCTCTATTTATTATATCCATAAACACAAAAGTCTTATTTTTTTAACCCTTATTTTACCATTATACCAGCTTGGTTTGACTGGGAACACTCTTATTTACGGGAACAACCTGGGAGCAAGTAAGGTTAACTGCCATTCTCAAGGATGAAAACTGCTCAGGGGTAAGATCTAGCAACGTTTGTTAATGGTCAGATACTCTAAATACTAGTCCACCTACCTGTCAAAAGTTTTAGAACACCCCAATTTTCCCAGTTTTTATTGAAATTTAAGCAGTTCCTGTCCAGTGAGTAACCAGAAATGGTAAAAATGTTAGCGGTAAACTGCCAGAGGTATAAAAAAAGTTTACCAAAAACTGAAAAATAATCTACATTTCGGAGTTATAAAAAAGACATTTGTCAATGAACCAAGGAAGGCATTCAGACCATTATAACCCTTAAACGTGTAAAAACCCTTAAAAGAAAGCCAAGGTGTCTGAATGAGTTTCCTAAACCATTAAAAGGCACTAGGAAACTGGAGAAAATTCTGTCAGAAATAGGTCTGACAGACGCAAAGCCACAACAGAATCAGAAGACACGTCTGAGTGTCAAGAACTTGCATGATAGGCGGCTCACAGGACAACAGCTTCAAGCACATCTTAACACTGGTTGAAAGTAAACAAGTCTCAATTTCAATTAAAGAGAAGACTTCGAGCTATAGGTCGAGTGGCCATAAGAAAGGCATTGCAAAGATGGCAAAATAGGAAAGAGGCTTGTCTGGGCAATGAAGCACTGCCAGCGGGCTTCTGAAGACTGAAAGAAGGTCTTATGAACTGATGAATCAAAATTTTTAATCTTGGGTTCATCATGCAGGGTACTGTATGCTGTTGAGTAGGCCAAAGAATGGTTCCTGAGTGTGAAGAAGTAGGTTGCTTTGCTTTCACCCAAGTGCAACATGTTTGTGGGAACTTCTGCAACAATGTTGGGAAGAGGTTTCCTAAGAATATTTGATTTCCGTTGTAGAAAGAATGCCACGTGTGTTCAGCTGTTCAGTGGCTCTTTAGATTAAATTCCATGATTTATTTTCTGTCTCCAAATGTTTTTGTTCTATACTTTAATTTCAGAGTACATTAAGGCATTAACTGTGTGAATTTCTTTAAAAAATGGAAAATTGAGGTGTTCAAAAAATGTTGACCGGTATTGTACATTACCACTTTGATGGCAGGACACCTTGTGGAAGGAGGCCAACCAACCGGAGGGTTGCCAGTTCAAAACCTGGGTCTGGCTTTGAGATATTTTGAGACATTTTATGCTTTATTGGTCAGGAAAGTGGCGAAAGATAGAGGAGACAGTTTTGGTTGATAAAGCAGTAGGTTGGACTCAAACCCACACTGCAGCAGTACATGTGCGCCGGAGGCTGCGGCTTAGACCGCTGGACAACCCCTAGGCCACAAGTGGTCTTAATCCTAATCCACAAATTTAGTGTGCATTGAGCTCCTTGACAGTGAAAGAGTGCCCTCTACAGGATATAACCGAAAAAGGCTTCTTATAACATTTTTGTTGAGGTACTGTTAAAAAGCAACGCTCTACAGCGAACCCATTTTACTTGCATTTTCACCTTAATTCTTTGCTCTGCCACCTTGGAATCAAAGGACCAGTGTGTCTGGAAAACAAACAAAGATTCTATCTTTAATTGCTCAAGTAACATTTATTGTGTGCAATCTTTTTCAGGGTAGAACCTTAAGACGCACGCACGCACGGGAGTAATTTTTATAAAGCATGCTACACATTGTGTGTGGGTGACTATGTGCAACATTCTTCTTTGAAGTAAATGCACATCATCACAGTCCTGGTGATCAGATCTCACCCCTTAGTTTTTCCAACCCTCTTGGCACAACAATGTCAAGAAAAAAACTAAACTGAATGTGAACGTTGTCCTATCTGACTTGGCTGTCTCATTCGCAGGTATGGAATGGATTGTCTCATTCAGTTTGAGGATTTCGCCAATTCCAACGCCTTTCGCCTGCTGAGCAAATACCGCAAGCAGTATTGCACATTCAATGACGACATCCAAGGTACCTTGTTGGGAAGATGCCAATAACTATTACACAGGGACTCAAAGTTCTCGCAAGCACACACATCCACCCACGCACCCATCCACTATAACTCCCACTCACTGTCAACCATTCTTCCTTTTGCACTTTTTTTTTTCTCTTGCTCTTTTCTTACCCCCTCCATATTGCTTTTTTTCCCTCCTCCAAAGCCCACCTACACACACACATACACACGGATAAACACCCAATAACACTTGCACACAGACTCAATCAATCAGTTAATTAAAATCTTATCCAAACTGGCCCTTGATCCCTCTCTTCAGTGGGATTAATCCAAAGACTCCCAAGAAGGCTCTGAGTCTCAAACTTCCCTATATTTCCCTCTACAGAGGACACTGTGGGATGCTCTTCAGAGGGAATAGAGGGTGGATTGGGAAGAGGAAAATTTCTGGTTTTATCAGTTGGTTAATGAGACCAGAGTATAAGTCACGTCAGGTCTGAGAAGCCATAAGGTCATCTGTGGCAAATAGAACATTTCCTGGGAATTAGCCCTAAAGAGAGGTTTTCTGCAGGCTAATTCAAACCACATCTGCTCTCTGACTCGCTCTCTGTGATTCTGCTTGCTGTCGGTGCAGACAGCACAATGTGAGAATTTACTTTTGCCTCTACAATCCTCGACGCGTGCCTAGGAGAATGCGTTAAGCTGTACTTCTACAATACTCCCTGGCATTAATTCTCATTTCCCTTTTTTCATTAAATCCTCTGTCATTCTCTCTTGAACCCCCCCCAGGTACCGCAGCAGTGGCAGTGGCCGGCCTACTCGCTGCACTTCGTGTCACCAAGACCAAGATGTCGGACCATACCATTGTGTTCCAGGGTGCAGGGGAGGTGGGCGCAGGGCTATGTGCAAGCTCACTCCTCTTTGTTCCTTTCCCAAAACATATTGCCCCTAATGACAACCAGAAATAACCACCGACCGATGCTTCCATATCCAATGCTCAATCACTGAACTTTGTAATTGAGGTTCTCTCAGACCGCTGGGCAGGCTTAATAGACCTTGTCTCTAATAAGTACAACATGGCCATAAAGCTGTTTCTGGTGCAAAGTCTTTTGTAATGGGGAGGCATTTGGAATGGCGTTTAGTCTCTGTGGTTCTCGACCTTCCTGTGAACTTTGGTGCCCCGGTCTTCATTAGAATGCCGTGGTTGCTGTGTTTGCCGTTGATAGATGACCACTTTGCGCTGAAAGGGAGTTTGGGGGTAATGTGTAGAATTCAAGTGCTTTTGCCTAAAACCGGTTAATGTGCAGGTTATGGAACCCAGTTGAGACTACATTTTCACAGATGTACAGTGAATCCATAAGTAGAAACTACAGTAGCACAGCTCAGTAATAACTCTGAATAATATTTTGTTTGTAGGCGGCCTTGGCAACGGTATTAACAATGCAGTGTAATTGTTCTTGTTTACAGGCAAAGGATAGGTATTTATTCATCGTTTGATCAGGGATGTGAATACAGGGTCACAGTGACATCCCTCACACAGTCACATACTCTTTCTCTCCCCCTCTTGGTCCATCCCTCTGCCTTTTTCCCCTCAGGCCGCAATGGGAATAGCTGACCTCGTGACCATGGCAATGCAGAAGGAAGGCCTGACAAAAGACAAAGCTCTGACAAAGATCTGGATGGTTGACTCCAAAGGCCTCATCGTCAAGGTGATTCGCCCGGCGAGGATCACTCGGCCCCTTGTAGAGTAAACACAGCTCTTGCCCTGACCTGTTGGCATGAGTGTCCCTGTATGACCTGACTTCCAGAACCTAAGCTGACTTTAGGGAGTTAACTGAATTTAATGGATTTGACCCCAAACCCTATATCAATAGGTGAGATGTCACTGACAGAACATCTCAAAAGGGGTCAAGACTGTCATGGGATGAAAAAGTGGACAATTTGAATGTTTATTAAGGCAGCAGGCAGGGGTGGAGCTTAGCTTTCTCTCCCATGGACGAGAACCTTAGTTGCAGGGCCCCGACAACCCCCCCAGGTGCAAAACTCTTACTCTGGCTACCAGATTTCCCCACTAAAATATATTAATCCTAATCCACAATATTAATTAGTATTAATATTTAATACAATTCTTCCAAAACATTTCATCTACCATGATGAACAGAAGCTTGTTATTAGGCTACAACAACACATACCTGCAACTAAATAGTTTTTAGCAAATCAACAACAAAGTCAGAATTTTAACCATTAGAACTTCTTGTGGGCCTCCCTGATTGGCAGACATGGGTGTCGTGCACCCATCACACCCATTAAAGCTCCGCCTCTGGCAGCGGGTAGACCAGTGTTTTCTGTCTAACCAGTAAACGAAAGGTTGCTAGATCCAATCTCAGAGTCGACAAGATTAAAAATGTCATGAGCTCTAATTTTTCCTGTATGTTGCTCTGGATAACAGCATCTGTTGAATGACTAAAATGGCAGTATAAACAATGGAATTCAAGGGTTTCACAAACCTCCGCCTGGTTTTAATGGGTCCAGATCTTTGAATGCATTGTTGTTGACACAGGCAACTGTGTTGCATTCATAGGATACGGAACACTATTTCAGTTTTATTCCTGTCATGATGTGGTTTGTAACTAAAGAACTACCCAGAGCTCGTGGAGCCAGATGAGAATAACTGCAGTGTACACCACAATTAAGTGTCCATGTGTCCATGCTTCTGTCACCGTCTGATCTTACTCAGGACAGTCCGTTGTTGAAATGTAACAGAGTCCACAGGCTTAAGGCAGGCCGACACCGACAGACGTAAGATTCTGTTAAAAACACTGACTACTTGGAGCTCTTGGCTAAATTGAGAAACCTGTCACCAAACCAACACTGAGTCATCACTGCCCTCTAGTGGCCAGAACAAATAGCATTTGCCTCCCCTTGAACCCATCAAGCTCATTGCCCTTTAGGGGTCACGGGTGTAGAAGTTCAGAATCCTTAGCTCTTGTAGATAATCTTCAGGAGAATCTTGTTAAGAAAAATTCAAAGACAATGTCACTTGTTGGCAGGTGCCACTTGGCATGTGTGGAAACAAGCTCTGTCATAAACTTCTTACTGTCTCGCTGTCCCCCTCCAACAGGGCAGGGATCATCTTACCCATGAGAAGGAGAGATTTGCCCACGAGCACAAGCAGATGAGGAACCTGGCGGATGTGGTACATGAGCTCAAGCCTACGGCCATCATAGGTAACGTACCTCTCGGCTCACAGGGGGGCAGTGACGAGCTCAATTGGATTTTTAACTTAGCTTTTCACGTAGGAGTAATCCTTGTTATCCTGGTGTCCTGGATACATTGTCAATCTTCCCAGATATCACGGCCACCCAACCATCTCCTCCCTTGTTTGTTGTGCCTTTCAGCAAACCACTTAACACCATACAAAAGCTGTCTGGGCACCCACTGTGTTAGCTCCCCATTATTCTAAGAGGGAATGGGTTAAAAGCAGATGTTTCGGTACAGCCTTGACCAATAAAGAGGTCCAGATCTTAGTCCACAGGTTTAGACTGTATGTTCAGCTCTTCCCCCTTCACTAGAGCAGGGATTCTCAAACATTTTCACACGTGACCCCCAAAAACAAATGTTTGAAATATTGCAACCCCCCCCGCACACGCATGTGCACATAAGGACTCACACAACGCAACACAAATGTAGACACGCTCAGTAGATCATATTAAGATAAGTAATAAAAGAACCCTTATCAACTATTTCATATTAAGGTAACTTGGGGGAAAACACCGTCATTGCAACTTAATCAAACGTAGCCAAACTATGTAAATGGGGCATTTTACCCCACTATCGGGGCAAAATGCACCTCCCTGTGGGGTAAAATGCCCCCTGGGTTTTTTTTTTACCCCAGTTAAGATTTATTCCATATTTAGGTGTCAATCATTCTATCAATGTAATCTAGACCATTGAAAATAATTCAATCTTGATAGCATTATTTAAGTGAGTTAACAAAACTAATTTTAAGTGATATTGTACATTCCAATATCCAAAGGCAAAAAGCTATGTATAACATTTATTACAATTTCAAATAACTTTTGATTACTATTTTTAAATACGTTTCGTTAACCGTGCGAAAGTATTAAGTTAAACAATAAATCAATAATATTGAGCAATTCATTCAATATCAGTGCCAATTGATAGGCCTATTATTTTAGATGTTAATATATGTTGAGTAAACTAGCTATTAAACTAAAAACTACTTATATTAGGCTATATCTTGAACTTTTGTTATATTTCAGCAATTTTTTTTATCATTTTGTTAGGCCTATATTTTATCAATATATTCTCAGGGGTAAAATACCCCTGGGGCATTTTGCCCCAAAGACAGGGGGCATTTAGCCCCAAACAATCACCACAAAAAACAGGATTGCTATAAAAAGTTTTTTTTTTTCTCTGAACAAGTGGATTACTTAGCCTAAGGCCTTCCTATTGACATATCAAAAACCAGTTTAGAGGTCTAACTTCATCACATGACAATGTTTTCTAAATAACAAAAAAGATCAACCTATTTCAAAATAAAAAATTTTTGGAATTACTTGCTCAGCTGACATGATTCAACAACATTTTCTAGATCAACAAGAATAGTGGCAACCAAAGAATGTGTGGAAATAAAAGTTCCCATCATTTGGTGGTTTGGTGGAGAATTACGGGGGGCGTTTAACCCAGGGAGGCGTTTAACCCCAAGCCATCCTATGTTTTCTCATGTATGTTTGTTGTAGTAAGTTGAGTCTGAGCAACTTATTTAAAAAGATGGATGGGCCTGCTTTCTGGAGCACAACAGCTGCGTACTGGGTTTGATCGTTGAAATGGCAACTCGGACATCGTCCTCCACATTGAGACATGATCTGTATTTGTTTTTGATGTCAGTGTGGAAAATGCCTCACATAAGTAGGTACTGATTCCAAACAGAATCAGTACACCCATCGCTTCTTTGGGTAGTCGTAGGTATTCCACTACAACTGAAATCCAGAATTCAGCAAGTGTGGTTGTGGCAAACATTGCCTTTAAGGTCCAATCACTCCATCAGCGCATCCTCCAGGTCGGATGACAGGTGATCCCCAGTTGCCGTGAACGGTTGTCGTTTTGTAACTTGTGGTGATGAGTTGAGTACATTAAGTTTGTCAAATATACATGCCAAAAATGCAAGCTTTACCAACCATTTGGGGTCTGTGAGTGGTCAGTGAGTTGGGACCTAGATTCGATCAGGAAAATGCACACCTCATCAAGCAGCTCAAACAGGCGGGTGGAAACTTTCCCCTGTGAAAGCTACCTGACCTCGGTATGGAGCAGCGGGGCTTCATGTTCCAAGGCCATCTCTTGGCAGAGTGTGGCGAACGGCTTGGTATTCCTGGTAGAGATGCACCGATGGCAATTTTCTGGGCGGATTACGTTTTTATTTATTTTTTTTACAAGTCTGACCTGTCGATTCTAGCGCCCTATGATTTCCGCGATGCATAAAATGCGGACAGAATCGCGGAATTTGGGAATAAAAATGGAATCGACTGTAAAATGAGGAATAATATATCTCACAACTTGGCTGCCACGTCAAGTGTCAAGTTTCAATTTTCAAAGTTTGTCAAATAACACATGCACCGAACAACAGTCATCCTGCACAATGAAATTCTTGACATGGCACCCGTCAGCTACGTAGTGAGAATTAAGGAACAATGTATAAAGCAAAAATATAGCAAAGTTTAAAAAAAAATAACTGTAAACTAGTAGCAATATAGGTAGTAGTATTGAATATTATAAGTATGGCAATAAAATGCATAATGTAAACTAGCAGCAAATTGGTGAGCATTAATTATTGAATATTAGAATTATTGAATATTATAGATACGAGTGAAATATGATTATGAATGGTGACATAGCATGCTACAACTACGTAGTGAGAATTAAGAAAAAAAATATAGCAAAAAATAAAGCAATAATATTCATAACACTAGCAGCAGTTTAAAAAGAGTATTGAAAACTATCTGCAATATGTGTAGTAGTATTGAATATTATAGATGCAGCAAGTATGGCAATAATATACATAACAATGTAAACTAGCAGCAATTTTGAAAAGAGTAGGATGGGGAGTATTCGAACAATATGGGTAGTAGGGTTGCACTATTTGGATAAAATATTGAATCATGATTTCTTTAACAAAAAGGCCTATTGAAATTATGGTTATGATTTGTGATTTTCAAACATGGGTGTAAACAGCGTAGGTCATTTCACTTAAAAATAGAAATCATAGCCTACATAATGTGCTATTAAACTGAATAAAAATCGAGTTGGAATTCAGTGTTTTCTATTTTACACTTATTACCAATTTGAAGGTGCAGCATGTGTCAAACTAATCGTTTAACAGCTCATTTAATACAATGCCATTTGCAGCGTTAGCTATGTTTGTGCCATTGCCATAGCTGTTTAGACAAAATTTCTAATATGAGGTCCCTCGTCAAATATCTTTGTGCCACACGTTAACTTGAAGTAGACATCTTTGCTAGCAGTTGCAGCGTTAACTCAAACTAACATTGAAAAACCAAGTATTTAAACAAAATTAGTCTAGGTGTTTAAGTAGGGGAGACCAGAGGCAATTGTTACAGGGGGCAATTGTAACACACTAAATTCCTCCAATCAGAAACAAGCTAGAGTGATGAAACTTACTCTGCATATGCCTACATTTACATTCTGCAATGTGCATTTAAATTGTGATATTCCAAACGATGAGCTATTGTGGTGAAATATAGCCAAGCATAATGACAACACCTATTAGCCTCTCCATCTAGCTAACTATTGCTGTATCTATATTGTGTTTACACTTGAAATTTAAATAACTTGCCTTGATAAAAAATAGTGCAATGTTTTGTTGCATCATTACAAATGTACTGTTACATCATGTTAAATTGCCAAACTATTATTCATTCACATAATTAGACACCCTTTCTGATGATAAAATTAGTGTTAATCATAAAACACAGAATGCAGAAAAATTTAAACGGAAAAAACGGAATTTAGGGGAAATGCATTTCATAGGTTCTACGATTCCAATCTTGGCCGATTTGTCTTTCTAAAAACTTAAATTGACAGCATACACAAGCATTTTTATAATTTTACTTTCATGGAAAATTTAAATTCAATTGTATGTTCATAATAAGACATTGATTATTAAATAACTTACATTTTTCTCCAATACTGCACCAGGTTACAGGATGTTCTTTCACCTCACTCAAACAAATCTCAAAATAAAAAAGTGCTCCAGGTTACTGGACAGAGTTTTTTCTTTATTTTTTTTTTTCTAACTGAAAATGAAGTGCAGTATTTGTACATATCCAAATGAAAACAGGTGCGACAGGTAATAGAAACAGAAGAATAAAACAATGCACCTTTAGGTTGTTGTCAAAATATGTATAGACCTAATGCAATCACTTGAACATGAATGACATATTTGGTCATATTTCTAGCGTTGTCTCGCAGCACCGCATGAACTCTGGTCTTTGTCCCACCGTTGCAGCATTGTCAAATGTGGCTGTTGCATTGGCAGCAGTATGGGACCCTGGCATTTCTTGCCAGTGTAGAAGGACTTGGTGTTGCTGGAAATCTTTGTCCACCCACTGAGCAGCCAGGCTCAATATCAAGCTTATGTTAGATGTCCAAATGTCAGTTGTAAAACTGATTGCTGCTTTGCAATCGGCTAGCACGCTACATGTGTAGCTTGACATGAGATTAAACAATTCTGGTCATGCGACGTCAGATTACTATCACCTACTTGGTATTGTGTATCTTGGGCTCAGGTAATGGATCACATTTCTGAAACCTCTATCCCCAAGTACGGAAAATGGTTGGTCATCCAGTGCCATGAATTTCGTGATTTTCCTCGTAATTTTTCGGTCTTTTCATTGCTGACGGAACTGCACTCTTAGTCGCTTTGCATTTGCTAGTTTCTTGAAATTGGCCATGTTCACTGGGGCAATGTTGTTTTACATGTCTGATTAAGCTTGTTGTTCCAGATGTTTTCAAAGTTGTTCCTCCAAGGCTTATTTTGACTTACAGGTATTACAAATTGCCAGCTTTGTGCCTTCTACACTCACGCTGAAGAACTTCCAGAATTGTATCAAGCTCAGGGGCCACTGACCATGTAGCACTGCCTCCATTTGGTGAAAAAAAACATGTTGATTTATTGACATGAGAGGGATCCTTTGTTTACAAATGTCTTTTCAGTTTCACTGGCTTTAAACTTTTGTGTGCAAGAACCTCTGAGCAAAGAATGCAATAGAGGATGATGCACGCTGTTAATGGTAAAGCATGTGAATCCAAACAGTATGAATTATTCTTGATATTTTCAACGTGTGTATGGCTTGTCGGGTTGGAGGGCCTTACCCTTGAGTTTCTCCTTTCCCGTAGGCTTATTTTCATTGGAAGTTGATCGCTTTTCTGAAGGATTGCTTTCATCAGCTGTTTGAGAGAGGCTGTTGTCATATAATGTCTTCTCGTTTGTAGAGCTATGGATTAGCTACCGATAGTACATATTGTAGGCTATGTATATTTGCTAGAACTGTTTAAGTGTGGCTCAGTTGATGTTTTGTTAACCCATGCAAGTGGTTGGTTTTAACCAGTCATGGCACTTCCAATGACCTACATTTAAAAATATTAAAATGTTACATATTTGCCTATTTTAGTTGTATTCCCCCTTTTAGATAGAACAGGTTAATTAAAAATAGCACTTTTTCCTTTTAATTTTGGAAAGCATCTCTTGACCCCCGAGGGGTCGCAACCCCGCCTTTTGAGAATCACTGCCCTAGAGATGTGGTTTTCTTAAAATAATCATTTTTTCAGTTTTATTCATTGGTAAACACTGTACTGTGTAACATGAAGTTGTAACAGGAAGTGAAAATTAGCATTTGTTATGTGACGAGGGACCTCACTAATGAATGACCCTGCTCTCTAGGTGTGGCAGCCATCTCAGGAGCTTTCACGGAGCAGATCATTGCTGACATGGCGTCGTTCAACGAGAGGCCAATCATCTTCGCCCTTAGCAACCCCACTAGCAAGGCAGAGTGCACTGCTGAGCAGTGCTACACCATCACTGAGGTACTTGACTGGTTCGGAATGGTTGCAAATGTCTTCAGGGGTCTGTTGACTTCAACACTTCAAGTGCTAGAACAGCATAGGTGAATGACTGTGTTATGCAGTTACCTTAAAGGAGAATATTAGTTTGTTTACGTATTAATTGTTCCTCACCTTGTAGAAAATCATATTTATTATTTTAGATATATTTTCATGCATTAGACAGTGGGGAAATAAATAAATGAAAGAGCAATGGATTTGAACCCCATGCTGCAGCAGCACAAGTGCATCGGAGGCAGCAGCTCTGATGCTGAGCAGTCACCCGGACCGTAGTTGGCAAGTTGTTTCATATTGTCATGTCGAGTGTCAGTCAGACAAATGCACTAGATTCCCAACTGCACACATTGTTACAGTCTCACTCGAGACTGTAACCAACCCATGTGCCATGTGCCGATGGTTTGTTTTTTGTGGTTTTCCCTGAAGTGTAGGCCCTCACATCTCCCGGATATAAAAGCAAGGGACGACGCACCACTTACATAGTATTGTGTTTGTCTGTCTGTATTTTGTCTTTTTTGTGTGGGTTTGTGTGATTGACTGTGAAATTATGCATTAGAAAAAAGAAAAAGGGGAAAAAAGAGGGGTTGAAGAAATGATGCTAATAACGTCAGTAGTCACCATTGTCTTGGTTGCCATTAAAGGGATAGTTCGTCTAAAAATCATATTTATCCAAAAAAAACACACTTACCAAAAGTTATTCTGGAATGGACATAGTCATTTTTTCCAACCATCCGTTATTCAGCTCTGTCCCCGACTGTAATTACTTAGCATTCTTAGCATCGTCCAAATTCATGAATGGAAAATGTGCGTCCCACTACAGCAACGCTGCATTGCAAGCGAAAAACTACTCCAACACATCAAACTACATTTAGTAATCTGTCGCGGTAGCATCGATTTTTTCGATGCAGTGACCAAACTGTACAGTGACCAAACAACCGGCGGAATTTGGTCAATCCTAACCATAGAATATGGACTGCTGATCAGGCAGGCGTAGTAATATGGACGTAGTAACCGTGACGTCACCCATAGGTTTCTGAAGACCCGTTTTGAAGCTCATTTTTGGCTGAGATGGCCGTCGCTATCTTGGCAGCACGTCACTCGGCCTAACTCCTGGATAACTAAAATTGGGCAAAGAGGTGGGGCATGGGTGCAGCTGAGGTGCCTGGCTGCTGAAACAACGCCCACTTAACGCGACATTACTAAGTTAGCAAAGGCTAAGAAGCTAGGCTAAATGTTACCAGTATGCTACTCTGCGTTGCTAGCGGTTGCTAGCCGGCTGTTGGCAGCCAGTCACCATAACGTTACCAGCTTACACTTGAGGCAAGTTAACCTGAAACTATACAACAAAACGCAAATGCTTAAAATGCTTCAGCGTTTTTTAAGATATGAATGTGGTAATTTTGCAACTCTAGATTTTGTCAAAATGATAGACTAAAAAATAGGTAGAAACTTGCAGATTATATATTAGATTTTCACATAACTTTAGTTATGAGCACTGTATGGTTACGAGTCGTTTATTTGGATGTCACTTGATTATAATGTTACTTGTCAATGAATGGAGTTAGCTGAGGCGATACCAGTAAGGACAAACCACTAGGAGTGACACGAGTGACAGCGCCAGCACCACACCTGTCACTCAATAGCCCATGCCCCTAATTATAAGACCTAATATAATTTAAACGGATGAGTTATAAAAAAATCCCCCCCCACCCACAGTTGTCACAAAGGGGGAAATAAGTAATATACACCAAAACCATTTTTTGAACCAGGCTGTAAACGTGTTTATTTCTGCTGTAAAGTTGGGCATTTTGCCATGAAGATCTATGGAGATTGCTCCCTTTTGCAGCCAGCCTCAAGTGACCATTCGATGAATTGCAGTTTTTGGCACTTCCGGGTAGGCTTCATTTTTCAGCCTCGGAGTTTGGCCCTTGATCCTAACCAGCACAGCACTTGTCGGTGGACCTCAGTTTTATTTCTATCATTGTGGAAAATGCCGCGATCGTGTTTTGTTTGCAAAGAAAGGAGAGGATGCAAAAGCATCATCTTTAGTCTGATATACAACAGGCCTAAACAGTGCATTTTGGATGTACAATCACATTATGAAACTTAGAAACATAGTTGGCCAAAATACGTTCATCAGATAAATGCCTGCCTGATCAGCTATGTCCAGCAAAGTATAGCAACCTATATTACTGTTTGAATCAAAACAGAAAGATAGCACATTTGCCTATGAACAGATCGTCTGATCGAAAGACATTGGGCATGGACTTGACAATATTATAAAAAAAACCTAATCGTCAAGAGATGCTAAAACATCCTCACCAAAGTAATTAGAAAGAGGTTAGCTGACAACTAGGCGTTTGTCTTGCTAGGTTGGGAAAACACTTTGATGCTAAATGTTGTTTTTAGTATGTCTTATTGTTTTTTTTCTTTTTAAGCATAAAAATATAAAGCACTTTTAATTGCCCCGTGTATGGAATATGCTATCCAAATAAGTAGCCGTGCCATACATTTGGTTGCTAATGTTAGGCAGCTACTTACCATTTTGAGAGCTGGTCATTGGGTCCCTCTGGCCTAGAACGTCTTTTCCAGTTAGTTTTAGGAAAGTAAAAGTCTCCAGCACACCAGGGGGGTGATATCCGGAAGATCAACCACACATCTTGGAACGAGTTCAGCTTCATGGACTGGGTCATTCATGCTCTGCACCATTGGAATCAATAGTTCCCATTCATTGCAACAAAAGCATTCCGTTTCGGTTGGCATTAGATTGCAGGATCCACAGCTACACAGCCATCCTCCTGACATTCTAGGCAAGGGTTGGGGATTAACTGGTTCACCATCGCGGTGCGCTGTGCTCGGTCCCGTGAGCGGTGCAGCTTTCTGTGCACGCTTGCTCGCGGGTGGAGGTGCCCAAATTTCAAATTTGTTGAACTTTTGAGCGCCCGCCGCTCATGTGGACCAATGAACTGTGTTCATCTTGTCAACCAATCAAACACTCATTCATTCACAACACCAATAAGCTATATGAAAGGAAAAATATGATATATATTGTCAGATTTCCCGTAATTATACAATTTAACTTTGCACTGCAGACCTACAGGGACATAAACCAAAAAAAATGCAGCGTGAAGGAACGTTGGTGCAGTTGTGTACTTATCAGGTGGTTGTTAGCCTATATATATATATATTATGAACGCAAAAAGAGGGGACTGGGTTTATAATACCGTAGCTTATACTAGATTGACTGGCTAGCTTCGCACGTGCACAACTAGTGAAATTGTTAATTGAATGTCAATCGTCATGTGTTATTTCGTTTTTATATTATAACAATAGCCTAATAATTATAGCAAGAATAATATTGCACGCAGCTGAGAATTGCAAATAATCTGCTTACCTAGACAATTACATTACCTATTCAAAATGAACACAGAACAAAAAATACAATTTGCTTGGCTTTCATTTTTATTTAATTTACAAAAACATACAACATCTGTAGGCGAACTTTATGAAGACATACCAAAACCTAACTTCGCTGGAGCGTTGTTGTTACTATGGTAACCAAGGCAAACTCAGCCACTGTAGCTGTCATGTGTACACCACCGCATGGGTGTACACACGGTAGGCGGCGCTGGCGTGGCGGAGCGGCAGACGGTAGGCGGCGCTGGCGTGGCGGAGCGGCAGATGGGAGAGCGGATGATGGGAGAGCGGTGTTATATTTTTTTTTCTCCGTCGCGGAAAGCCAATCAGAGCACAGCGGATAACCAATAGGAATGCTTGCAGGAGGTACTGCAATACTGAATAGTCCATAACCTAACCAACACGTCGGACGAACAGCTAATTTTACTAGTACAAGAACTGGAGGATATCTATAACGTCACACTCAAGCCGGTCTATCGCGACAATATAAGAAACAATATAGCGTAGTCCAGGAGTCTCGGACTTATAGTTACCCTCGATTAGTTAATAGGTAATTTATTTAGTAGTGCTAGCTATTGCTATCAACCAAAACGAGGTAGCTACCTGCTACATAAATGTAGTTTTTAAAACAAATGACATGCACCCATTTTCGTTAATGAACCGTTTCTGCGGGGCTGTCTATGGAGTTAGATATCTGCCAAAAGGTTAAGCGTACGTATTGTTGGGATTGTAAGAAAATCCATCCGGTAATTAGTATGATCGTAAAAAAAGTCATACGCAAAACATGAAACGTACGCGTGAAATTAGATCTGTGAACGTACAAACACCCTGTTACGATGACGGACAAATATTTTTCCTTGTACGAATCTAATTTTACAATTCTGAAATACAGCATCACAATCTGGAGTTCTGGCAGTTTCATCTCATCCTCCCAAAAAACGTAACCAAAACTTTCCGGGATGAGTGCTAATATAACAAGCAGAGGCAGTGTGACTAACAGGAAATCAGGGAAACTGGAAATGGGTATCCTGCAAGATTTCAATTTAAAAGTCCCTTCTTTCTTCACGCATGCATTAGTGAATGCTGATTTTCATTTGCGTAACTGCTCTTTGTGCATAGGTTTCGTGTGTAATAAAAATCTCTCAAACGTATAGAAATTTTATTATTGTGTAGGCCTACACACTTGTTGTGGTCCCAAGTACTCAAACAGCGTTTCTTTATGGGTCTTTGTTTTTTTCCCGCTGGGTTGTTGCTGTAAAATGAGAATTTGTTAAAATACTGAATAACTAAAACGAAATGTTAAGCAATTACTACAGAAGTTCCAGGCCACATACAGCCATCATAAATAGAATAGACAGAACACAGCAATTAAATAGCACATGCCAGACTAATATTTAAAGAATATCTTGACCTAAATCACTTCATTATATTTTGCAGCTCAGAAGGATATTCTATGAAATGGTATACTGTGTCCTTGTCATTTTCACACAAGTATTTTTACCTAACGCCTAAATGCTTGATAGCCTACTGGTGTGATGTTGTTAAGCAGCCT
>JACXGI010016068.1:0-16483 GCA_016801175.1 Esox masquinongy | reverse complement strand
GGGTGGAGGGGTGGAGGGAGCAGGTGCAACACATACCGAGTGAAAACTAGAGGGAGTTAGAGAGAGAGAGAGACGCCTATCCCCAACTGCCTAAGGAAGAACACTTTCACATGCCTGGAAGTAGGTGTGGGTCTCTTTCGATGTGCCAAGAAGGCAACATTAACAGAGGTAATTGGAAGAAAACATCTGTTTAAGGGCATCTCAGATTGTCAAAAGTCTTACTAAGGGATATGCATATCTTAATGATGATCATAAGACTGAGAGAAGAGCAGATGTCCAGGGAAGAGCAGGGATTCAGAGGGGAAGGGCATGGATCCAGAGAGAAAGAGGTCAAGAGGAGAAGAGCAGGGATTCAGAGGGGAAGAGATCCAGATGTGAAGAACATCATCAAATCCGATTCCAACCTGACTTGGTTAGTCTGGCATTCCCCTTAGCACAGTTTGGTCCTCAATCAGCTGTAGCTAAGTGTCTTTCCAACACTGTATGCCTGAAAAGTAGGGCTGACATACAAGCACACATGTAAGCACTGCCTTGGATGCTTTAATATGCACACCCATGCAAACCTGGTTCATGTGTCCAGTACCAATTGACTGGTACTGTATATGTCTGCATTAGACTGGTCTACAGTTACATACAAAAAGGTATTGATATCATAATCCCATTACACTCAATGAGCCCTTCTCAAATCTCAGTTTTCCATGGCTAGGATGTGGTTTATTAACTTTTCATTGGAGGTTTAGAAGTGTGGAACTCAGTCTCTCTGCACCTCTTTTTCTTTACTGCTTCTGTTGAGCACCACTATCATTACACTATTACCTCAAATCTGTGGTTCAGCCTTATTAAATTGGTTAGCCAGATAACTAACAAGATACTACCAAAGGAGATAGGAGGAAATAGCTAGCATGTGATTTCAAATCCCTTCAAGCTCATCTCTCTCAGCCGATCCGCTACAATAATGGAGAAAGCCTCTGTTGAGAAGCGGCTTGATTACTTCCTTATTTTTATCATGCCTTATCTGTTATGGTTCTCTGTCAAACCTGATGTCAAATGAATAACTGAACAACCGTTCCAGTCTGAACAGCCCCCATTCAGTTTCCACTCAAGTCTGTTTTAGTGTTCCGGATCTCTATCCCTGATTGCCAGAAAGCCAAATTCATTCCCCTCCCAGCTGCCAGCTAGACCTCCAGTCTATTACATTGTCTTCTCCTAAAAGACAGCAATTAATCCAATTAGTAATCAATCAGCCATCCTGGGCCCTGCCTCCCCCGCGCTAATGGAGGATATGACAGCCGGGCTTCTGCATTATTCATATTCCATTTCAGGAGCCCAGGGGCCCTGAGGCACCCACGGCCAGGGGCCATTGATCACCTCTGCAGCAGAGCGAACCAACCAAACAGCACACTGCCTGCTGGGAGATATCTAGAAGGAAGAATGATCTGAGGGATGAAGATAGAATGAATGGATGGAGGGGGGTGGATGTGGAGGAGAGAGATGGTTTGCAAAGACTTTTAAGGACAAAACTGGAGTTTTTTCTTTTTTAAGGGAGGAGGAATTGCACAGAAAAGGTAGGGGCTTAGGGTTGGAAGTGGTAAAGTGCTACGACTTAAAAATAGAGAAAAGGGGCGAGAGGTGAGGAGCCTGCAAGGAAGGAAACAGAGGGATTTTGAGGGCAGAGATAAGCTATGAAGAGTTCTAGTGGGAATGTTGTGCTGTAAAAAGCTCATTTGGTTCATTTGGTTTACCTGAAACTTTCTACGGCAGGAGGACAGGGTTGCTCGTTGAGGCCAATAAAATCCAATTCAATTTGAAATTATTATACAGCATGTAACTAAAACAAAATTGTCAGAGTAGTTCAAACATGATCAATACTTTATTTTCTCTTCTACCATATCATGTGTTCACCTAAACTAATTCGCTCAACAGCTTCGTTTCTCTGGCGTGATATAGACCGCCTCTAGCTGTTTTCATTTTGTGAAATCGATACCGCGAGCCATTCCGTGTTGCAAGCATAAACAATAAATCCCCTGCTTTGTGCCTTCTCTTGCCCTCTCCTCAGAAAAGTCATTGGCTACACTGTGTTTTTATCTAACCATCAGCTGACCATCATTGCACTGTGCCAGAGGCTGCTGATCCAGCTATCAAGGATGCCTGTTGCCGTCGTTGCTGTCACTGAACACATGTTGACAAGACCACTGCAATGGTTTAAGTGCATGCGATCGCTCTGTGTCAGTCTGACTGCTGTGGTCTTAGATCTTACAGTATGTATGCGGAAAAGTGAAATGAGTGGGAGAGGGTATTTTTAATCAACCATGGTGGTATTTAACAAGCTTTAAGCGGTGACATCATTCTTATATAGCGGACTGCTGTTTCCCATGACTGGGATCCTGTGTCCTTTGGCGTTGAACTCATGCACTTACTGACCGACACCATGTGTGCTACGGTTTACATCCCCCCTTTAACTTGTGCGTTAGTCTCCGCGGGTCATTATGCCAAGGAGCCCACGCGAGCCCAGTTCAGAAGAACACTGGGACAGAACTGACTTCGTAGCTGTATTTCAAGGGTTAATGAGACCGCTGTTGTTTAGGTTCCTGCGACGCTACATGGTCCATAGCAGCTCTAGTCAGCTGGGTTTAATATCCAGAGGGGTCGTGGAGACAGATCTCCGATGGACTGGGCTGTGTGAGTCAGTTCAGTGAGTGGACATATTTTAGTGATCACTGAGGATGTAAGGGATAGCTCTGTGGTCGCGACCTGCAATCCACAGCAATTTGTGTGCGACCATGTGTGTGCGTGTGAATTGATGTGCAGCAGGGGTGCATTTGTGGGAGCATGACTCATCGACCACCTTCCATTAGTCAGTGCTGGTCATTAGCAATGGGCCTAGTCACAGTGCTGACCTTGCTAGAATGAATTGGAGGGAAGTTCATCTGTCACGCATTCTCATTAGGGCAAGGGTGTTTCTTTAGGAGATATGGTTAAACCATGACAATACAGTTAGCTGACTGGGCCTGTGATAAAGTGGTTATAATTTAAACTCCAGATGGTTCAGAACCGATGAGCCTCTGGAGTTCATGAACAAGCTTCAGGGCAATAACCATTTGTAACATTGAGTTGGTAGCAGCCACTTTGTATGATGTACCATTAGACTATTAGCGTTGTTTAACTTTGTAACAATCTTAGGTGATAGACAGCTCTTCTTTCATTAGTCTCCATAATTACACATCCTTATTAGGCTGTTTGAATAATCAAAATAACTTGGTTGTACAGCGGAACATTCTATTTTAGAAAAGGGATAAGTATAGACCTCGGGTCTCACACTATACTGTGGCTCTGTAGGTCCCCTCCCTCCCCACTGTCATACAGCCTCTACCCCCGTGGAGCCCCTCACATCTGGTTCTATTCAGAGCTCCCCTGCTTGTGTTATGCCACTATGTTGTGACAGTATAGCGACTGAGAATATTAGGCTAAAAGGGCGTTTGTAACTTGTGCGTGTCTTCCGCAATCCCAGGTCAGCGGCCAATTGCAAGTATGCTGCCGCGGCTGTGTGTTTGAGCCTGTGAGGTTATTGGCCTGTTTGCAGAGCAGCTGTGCTTTGAGAATGTGCCTCCAGTTGTTTTACAGAAAGCCGTCTCTGATTCAATGTACCACTCATTTGCTCTTACCTTGTTTTCTCTTACAGGACATTTGCTTCGGATTGCTGAATGACCTTTTTAGCACAAGCAATCTGAGAGGACAACCCCCTGACCCTCCCCAACTGTACAACCCCTCCCCCTCCACACTGACTGTACCCCTTGAAATCCTCCCATTCAAGAGTTGTGACGAATTGAAGATCAGCTGGGCCCTTTGGCGGTGACACAGAAAGTGAGTACTGTCGGCATTCTTTTCTTCCTCCATGTCTATGTGGCTTGAAAACAGCCTTCAAGTTTTCTAATTCTTGGGTTTCGATGGAGCATGACGTCAAACAGCTGGGTGGGGTGGAATAAATGCTGACTCATATCTAATGACTGTTTTATAACTCAGGGTCACAACCCCGATACTGAAATTAGACACAGTAATGGATAATCGTGATGATCAAGATTGTGTTACCATGACGCCTGCAATATACATCACAAGGGCCTTCCGTGTAACGCCCGTAGCTTGTTACATAAACACTGGCAAGACAAGGGTTCCCCCCCTGCGGAAAAGGGCCCTTCGGGACTTGAATTGAAAGCGTACCTGGGTTTGATTGACAGCCACAATCAATGTTTTAAAAAAACTACAACGCAGCTGTTTTTTCTGTCTCCCTTCTCTACCCATTGCCCGCATTTGGCAGCCTTTTGAAAGAATGAGGGTTCACATTGGACACTTCTCCTTTCAAACCCCTTGATGTGCATTCGCTTTGTCCTGTTATCCCTCTTGGCTGGCTATGTATACGCCACGGGCCATTGGGTAGCATTGTGCATCAGTCAATGTGAATGCGAGCCAGCCGCTTGCATTGTTGTCAGATACGTTAGCAGGCAAACAAAGCAATAGGGTTTGGTGTGCGTGCCATGTATGGAGAGGATATAGGTAAAGTGCTGAATTGCTCGCTGGCAGAGTGGTTGGGTGTCTACAGCTGGCCCTGATATGGTTGGAAATGTTCGGCTTTGGATTACGGGTGGGGAAAACGGTAAGGGACACCCAGTCAGTGTGACCGTGAAACGTGATCAAACAGAGCGCTGAATGGAGGAATTGTCACAGAATATTGTGTGTGTGTGTGTGTGTATACACGAGTGTTTTTCATACCTTGCCACCAACTCACTTCACAATATGGCGCAGTCCCCCGTCTGCTGCCCTCGTATTGGCGCACGTTTGAAATTCTATTAATATGCTACAAACTTTATTGTTTCACTGCTTCTATTAAATCTCCTGTTTTGCAGTGTCCAGACCCATCGAAGTGCCTTGTTTGGCACTAGTTCATTGACGTACATCCCAATCATCTCTGCTCTGTAACAGGTCTTTCAAGACATTAATCCAATAGTTTCTGTTGTCACTGGTTGGTGATTGCCTCAGTTGAGCAACTGCAAGTAATGTAGACGAATGTCTGACATCTGCCTGCTTAACAGATCCTAGGCAGGTGTATTCAACTCTTACCATACGAGTGCCAGAGTCTGATGGTTTTTTGCTCTACCTCGTCCTTAATTGTACCCATCTGGTGTCCCAGGTCTAAAAACTGTCTCTGAAGTCCACATTTGAGTTTGAGGGGCCCTAAAAACCTCTGCTGGCAAAACTCTGCTGGCTATAAGTCATACTTCCGTTTCGTAATTTCCTGACCCAATTCTCGCTATTTCAAACTGATGTCAGTTGAGTAACCTTAGTAATTGTACCTCTAGCTACTTCAGTTTCATCATTTCCCTTACATCTACCTCTTGCTAAAACTAGCTTGTTAAAACCCTTATACCTTACACATAATACAATTAAAAACAGTACATGTAAAACCTACATTTAAATTCTAACAATGTGCTTTAGAATATATTAGCATTGTTAAATAGTATTACTCAACCCACAAACAATATCTATAGAATCACTTCAGATAGACACAAAACAAATAGTGTTTCCCATGTTATGGCTATCGCAACTAAACATTCTGTAATGTTATTGAATATTACATTTGCATTACTAGTATTAGCTTACTAACAGTATCTCTCGAACACTGTTGTTCAAGCTAGACACCAAAACAAATTTGTTTCACATGTTTACACCATCCTAACTCATTTTTTTAAAAGGCCATACCAATTTCTAGTTTTACATCCATAATGATTATATTATTTGTATAGATTGGCCTAAATGATCAGACAAACAATTTCCCAAGCATTTAAGCTCAACACCAAATCAACTCTTAAAAGGTTGTAATGTGCATTAACAAGAGATTTTATCTCAATAGATAATTGTCAATCAACTGTGACATAACATATTATAATGCCGTACCTCTGCTGCCCTGAACACAATTTTGATAAGTGAATATACTTTTAATTTCTAACTTACTTCCTAAGGGCTAAATGGATATTACAGAGTTTGCAATAATACAATTAATGACTTTCCAAGTTACCAGGTGGTGAATTGATCATAATGTGGATCAAATTTAGTAAGTTATGCACCTATCATGTTTGTGTCTAATAAACTGGCTAGTATCTGTAGTAACTCATCTAGAGTCTATAGACTATGAGCACACCGGAGTTGTCCATGGAGTCTCTTTAAATAGGTTTATATATTCTAAAAACACATGACACTTGGACAGTGTAATTCACAACCATCCTGATGTTTTTTCAGAATAACTGTAAGGCCTCAATTAAGATGCCATTAATAGTTCCCTAGTGACAATTCCATGATTAATAGTATTGTGTGTAGAGTATTCTTTTAATAATCAATGCTGTCCGGTTATTTAAAATGTGAAATCACTAAGGCAATAGTTTTGCTCAAAGCAAATGTAAACCTGTACCTACCTATATAACTATCATTATAAAACAACGTGTAGCTACAATACTATAGCTAGCTACAGTTGCTAGCTATATAGCTACAGTAGCAAACTAGAAACAGTGGCCAGCATTTCAAGTGACCTGACACAGTACCTTAAAAACAATGTTACTTACTAACAAAAGCTATTTTGACAGATAGAAAATGGGAATGTATTTGAATGCTGACATTGTCTATAAATCATCTAAAGTTTAATAATTTTTTTTACTGGTGACATCTGCGTGGTTTTTAGACACTAGACTGAAAAGGAAATGACGAAATGGAAGTGATGAAATGGAAGTATGACTTTTAGCTAGCGGTGTTTTAATCAGCAGAGTTTCAGTCAGAGGTGTTTTAGTCAGCTGAGTTTTAATCAGCGGAGTTTTAGCCAGCGGAGTGTTATTCAGCTGAGTTTTATCCAGCGGAGTTTTAGCCAACAGAGTTTTAATCAGTGGAGTTTTAATCAACAGAGTTTTAGCCAGCACAGTTTTAGCCAGCTGAGTTTTACCCAGTGAAGTTTTAGTCAGTGGAGTTTTAGCCAGCTGAGTTTTAGCCAGCAGAGTTTTAATCAGCTGAGTTTTAGCCAGCGGAGTCCAATGGGCCTGCAGCTGGATGCCTGATCTAAACCGTATTCTCTTCTGTTCTGTAAATTCTGATCTTCCATTGTTGTAAAATTGTCTCGCTATTGTGTCTACCTGCTTGATCCACAAAACGAGAGTTGTCACTTCCATGTTATTTTCAGCCTTAGCTCTTTGTTTGATATGTCGAACACATCACTTCCTGTGCGCAGGAAACATTTTCCTGCCACTTACGCGAGCCAAACAATTTTTTCCTTAGCAGCAGTACACCGTATACAGAGGTTTTTCAGATGCAGGCCTGGGACTGTCTGATATGGTCTCAACTAATCTACGATCCAGATTAATAGCGTTGTTTTAATACAAATAACTCACATATTTCAGCTTTAAGTGCTGTAAGCTAACAACAACATTATCAACATAGGATTGGGAGTGACAATAACTAAACAGTCTTAAAGCTTTACAGTAGTCATTGGCAAACAACTTTATCAAAAGAACATAAGCTACATCCTCTTGAATGTTACTACCCCAGATTTGGGGTAGTAACCTCTTAAATTGATTGAGTTTTCTGAACGCTTCCACCTGTCATTTATAGCAGGGTATTGTCTGATATCTGCAAATCTCTGATAGTGTATAACTTCTCTGGTCTGAGTCTTAGTACTATATATGGGCATGCAGATCTTTGTAACCTCCCCAACGGCGTCACTAGAAAATGGCTGCTACCAGTCTGTATAGCTCAATGTAGCACTCAGACGAAAAGAGTCAAAAGTTTGAGTCACAATGAAGCCTGATACTGCACTGATCATAAGGACATCTTTTTCTGCCTGGGGCCTTCCATTATTGATCCAGCTCTCCGAGAGTCAACATCTTTATTGGAAAATCCGTTTTCATCAAATACCTTTCCTTTTACAAGGTAAGCGTTGATTTGGTCTGTGGTTGAGGTAAAGCTTCACAATAGGTGTCGATCATGTTTTGTTATCTGATCATGTTTGATCATGGTATCGGCTACCCACTTTGGAGCTTTTCCACCTCTATGTACCAGCTCAACTCAGCTCAACTCGCCTCGCCTTTTCTGCTTTTCCACTGGGCAAAAGTTAGGATATGTCACGGTGGTGGAGAGGAGGACCAGGCGCAGGCAGAATTGCATTTGAATGTAAATTTAATAGAAACAAACACCGAATACAAAACAAACTGAAACAAAGTAAAGTGCTGGCTTAGCAGCAAAACAAAACACTCACCAGCAACATGTAACATATAGAGACAAGCAACAATAACTGACAAGTGAGGGGAGCAGAGGAGAAACATTTAAACACATACTGATATGGACTATTTGGGACCTGGTGTGCGTGATTGAAGAAATGTGACAACGAACCAGTCCGGGATGTGTTTGGGAATGAATGGAAACCGGGAAAAGCGGGAGATGATGGAGCCGTCCGTCACCTCACCGTTACAGGTTAGTTAGTACCTGATACCAGATACTTTTTTTAGTACGTGCTCCGTCGAGGTTCCAAGCGAGCTGAGTCGATACCAAAAGGTGACATGAAAACACGGAAGACTTCTGATTGGACAAGAGTGACTCAAAGCGTACAGCAATGCAAAACAAGCGGTTCTGCTGTTAGCCGTCCAGTATCAGAGAAAGGTTTTATGAGACGAGAATGGCGCGTCTTTGCGGGTCTGTCCCAGGAGTCCTTGCATTGAAATGGGTTAATTTCAGTGCCTGTGCATAGGACCAGACTCGTATTTTAAGCAATCGTATTTTCTCAAAACTCCTCTCAGTTTGGACCTATGCACTGACATTCAACTTGTTATCCCGGTGAGAGACCACTTTTTTTGTTTGACAAAAGGACTTCATCTTTTTCCTCCTCTGGGTTTTTCTACAGGCTAACTGGCATACATTGCACTGGTCAAAGTAGTCAAAGTCAAATAGAAGCAACCTACCAAGCTTTCTAACCATTTTTGCAGTCTGCAATGTAAGACAAACGTTACTGCTCATGCGTGCTTCCTCGCTACTACCGGTATAAACGCTGCCTTGTGTACAGTAGGCTACTCTTGAGTCAGTCGGCGTGGTATTATAGCCGGCACTTAATAAAGCACTTATTTATACCTTTTAATCGGGATGGAGGTGTTATGTAGGTTGTTTTAAATGTGTTGGTGTGGAGTTGTTAACACTTAAATCTAACAGAACATTGCAGTTATGTCGTCTTTTATACTGCAGGGTGATAATTCTATCCTTATACTTAATGACCATGTTATCCAGATTTAGTTTGCTTTTGATTTGCAACTTTACGTTCAAAGCTTGTCAGTTTAAAAGAAAATTGATGGAGTTCATTCAATAGATTTTGCTGTTCACTGCAGGGTTTACATTAGTTGGCAAATGCTGGCTTTTCGCCAGTATCAGGTGTAGTTGTACGATATCCTCCATTGTTGTTCCCGTGTGTGTCGCGTTGGAGGTGGCATCACGGCAGTTTTCCTGTGATGTCACTATGGGCGGGTACAGGCTACTATCTGCAGTGGAAAACGACCCGAGACGAGGCGTGTAGAGCCGGGTCGAGCTGGTACTTAGAGGTAGAAAAGCTCCCCGGGTAGAGGCGATGTGAGTAGAGTTGAACCACTTGAGCCAGTACCATGCCGTGGACAAGAGCCATATATCTCTCAGCATAGAAAATGAGGTTGTTTCTTTACGTGCTGTGGTGGGCATCGAGTTCACAGTGGATTGGATTGGCAAGTCTTGTAGCCAATTAGATGGTATGCAGATGGTATGCAGATAGGCGGGGGAAAGCCTCTCCATAGAACTTCATTGCATAATACCAACCAAGGTTGAAAGTCCTCTGGATAGCCAATGGCACCAGAATGTTTGTGTTGATGAATAGAAGTATAGAAAATATGTTTCTATACTGAACAAATAGCATTTAACATTGCAGATGTAAAAACTGTTATTTTTGTGTGCTTTATCTTGTGTATTCTGTACTTTCTCATTCCTGTCTATATTCTGATTATTTCCTCATAATCTCCCAGATGTTTTCTTTCCAATGATACCAGGATTGTGCATGTCCTGACAACATAAGTGCACATGAATAGCAGTTACTTTTGAGTGTGTCTTTTTAGGCAGAAATCTGCATATCTGCTTTTACATTCAAGAGGATAATACTGTATAACAAGGATGCATAAATTAGCGTTTCTTTAATGAACTATGCTGTGGGAGACAAAAGGCAGAAAGAACATCACTCTTGATGCTAACCTAATTATCATATAATTTCCCCATTAATAAGCAATTAGCCAACAGACAAATTCACTCTGCGCTCAGGAAATACATTAACCAAGATAGATGCATGATAGGTGTTTTGAAGTCCTGGGCCTGGCATACCGACACTGCTTGGGGGTTGGCTCAGCATCTGGGGTGAATGGTTAAGATGATGGACAGAGTTGCCTTCTCTCGATATGCTCCAGCAACTACTTGTGATAAGTTGTGCACTTGCAAGCTTTATCGTGTTTGCTGGCCAGAGAATGGGCTCTCCTCAAGCACTTACCGGAAAATACTCCCTAGTTGAGCAAGTAGTGTGATAAGAAGCAAAACGGTTTAGTTAAATGTGCATTGGAGGATATATCTCAAAGTTGAGGCATGAGACAGGGCAATCATCAGATATTGAACATACATGAAATTGGGAGGGGAGAAAAACAGGGTAAAATTGAAAAATGTAATATTTTAACATTCAGAAAACAACAAGTAAAAAATATAATGTGATGCATTTAATTGTAATGGCTGAATTTTTGTATTTTTTCATTAAACTACATTTTGAAAACATGTACGCTACATGTAAAAAATGTTGGGACTCTATAAACAGTGGATCAGAAATATTGTTTTGGGGTCAATCTTTCTCATAATGTCAGCCATATTAGTGAAGTAATAGAAGATAAATTCATGGATCTTTGGCCACTGGTTGTACAACTGGCACTGTCAAGACAAAAAACAAAAATTGTGTGCTTACTGTTTGTTAATATTCATACGTGCCAATGTGTGCCCAAATTTGGAATCATATAGCTAACTGAGGTATGATAGTCATTCTACTTATAGATTCACATAAACAACATATTACATATTTAGTCCCAGACTGCATATTTAAGTATATTACATACAATAACAATTATCCACATTGGGAAAGTGCAAAATAGTCTCTGAACTTGAATAATGTAATTGCATTTTTTTTCTTGGAGATCTGTAAAACATCTATATTAGCATAATTGAACCTTTATACGCATGAATGTCAAATATCACTTAACTGCCCCAATATCACTTAACTGAGTTTATTTGCGTGTGATTTCAGTACTCACTCAGAGTTCCAGAATGTGATTATGATGTCACAATACATTTCATCTGCAGCTTCCCAAGAAAACACCACGCTTCTTACTAGTTATTCATCTAATTTTTTATTTCAATTATATTAGTAAACTACTACCGGTAGTAATACTGTTAAAAATGCATATTGAATAATTATTGACCAACCGTAAAAATGCTGTTCTTTTTCTAAAGATCGCAGCACAAAAGATACTGGCACACATCACTTGTTGTATCAATAAAACATATGCTAACTATCAGGCAATAGGTGGTGTGTAAATAATTTGTTTATGTAATAATTAAGAAGCTCTCAAAGGTTTATGACAAATTATGAATTCCGATTCTTGCAAATGTAGTAATGGACAAATACAATCAGTGAAAAAAATTATTTTTGAAGATTATGTTGAGCTTGTTTCTCAAGAGCAATTCCTGAGGGGGACACCAAAAGTAGTGCTGTAATGCTGTTTTAATTTGCGCCATCGGTTTGCTCGCTACTGTAGATCTGCAAATTGAGCTATTGTGTGTGAACCCTACCAACATAAAACAAACTGACTGGATTAACTTCACGTTAGCTACGTGCATTGAGTGCCTTTCAGACGGTTGACACGAACACAGTCACCTTGCCAGGTAAGGAACACTACATGCATTGCAATGCAAGGTTCTCTCATTGGCTCGAATTCAAACAGCTGCAAACACTGGGGAATGAGGCCTGTGAGGAAATAAAGTTATAAACCCTGTTTGAGCTAAATGTGAGTAAATAAAAGCGCGGTCTGACCAGTGATTGTTACGTCACTCGTACCTAGATGTTCTAATGGTGCGTTCTAAACAATACGTTCTAATCACACCGGTGTGATCGTACGCTTCAGGGACCACTCTAGCCTGATCACACCGGTATGATCGTACGCTTCAGGGACCACTCTAGCCTGATCACCCTGGTGTGATCGTACGCTTCAGGGACCACTCTAGCCTGATCACACCGGTGTGATCGTACGCTTCAGGGACCACTCTAGCCTGATCACACCGGTGTGATCGTACGCTTCAGGGACCACTCTAGCCTGATCACACCGGTGTGATCGTACGCTTCAGGGACCACTCTAGCCTGATCACACTGGTGTGATTGTACGTGTCAAAGGGTTAATTTCTTTTTTTTTTATTTGTGCACTACATCCCCACAAACACCCACCTCGCACTGACACACACACCCACAATAAATACTCTAATTGCTTCTCATATACTTTAATGCTAACAAAACACTTAGAACCTTTACACAAAATACATTAAATGTATTTCATTTATCAGAAATATATATTATTTATATATGTATATATTGTTTTCTGTCATTTTATTTGGTCTCCCTTCTGCCAGTGCTATTTTAGTTATTTCCTTCCCCCTTTGCGTCCCTTATCTCGGAGCAGTCTTCCTCAATGTTAAAGAGGGTATCGCCACACACGGATTGGCACTGGGACGAGGCAGATGGCAACTGGGAGGGAACTGGTTGTCACACCGCTTGCTACAATGACATTAATTGATGTCACGGAGCGGCACACATGCTCCGCTTGTGTAATCCTGATTTGCTAAACCCCTGCATATACACTTTCTCATGCACAGCTTCCAACCCCCTTTCCTTCCACATAACTATCAATGATGTGTGCAGTGGAGGTGTGCGTCACCTGTCACAGTCTCTCCGCTCCACTCCCCTGGAAATGAAGCGAGCGACCGGGAGGGATTTAACAGAGGCTGGAGTCAGAGTAATGGCAGGCCTTGGGGACTCAGGGTTTACTGCACATAGGTACAACCCAGGTGCACTGTATATGTCAGGAAGTCAGGGGCGACGTGTTGTGTTTACACAGTTGTCGAAATCTGAGCAGCTCGCTTTTGTCTGAATGCCTGTAGTCATTGTGGATACTATGGAGGAAGTTTCAAACAGCCAAAGAGTGTCCTGCTGTACCGATGTAGCACTCTTATGTTGTGTTTGTTGTCCGCTGACTCCAATCTGGAAGTCATGTTTCAGTGATATGATGTCATTTGATCATCTGGAACCGTAGCGTTGTGGGTGAGTGGTTAGGGATAATTATGGGCTTTGGTTCTTATTACCTGGAGTGTGATGTGATAACCTTCCCACGATGATTTAATATTCTGTGAAAATACTGCATTAAGCTCCGGTTATCGAGCCACTATTCGTTGTATCCTGTGGGATTTTCTTCTGAGCATCTCTGAGATCTTCTGTGTGGGAGGATAGGGATGCACCCAACATCGGCCCTTTAAGATGAGTGAGGAGGGGTGAGGATGGTGAGCACTTCCTCCCCTGTGTTTTGTTCCCTTGAAGGAATTAATGATTTACACACTGTGAGGTTTCATATCATTCAGGTTGTGTTCACTATGAAGACAATAATGATAGCTAAGCAGTATTGAGCTGCCCTGCAGCCTCTGCTTCTGAGCTTTGTTGTGTTCCAAGTAACTTTTCGGCCATGTTCCACATGGAACATTTGAAGTCTAATAAGTGATCTTTTTTTGGCCGGTTAATCTTCCTCTGAAAATATCTGAACTTCGGATGTTTTATAAGTTGTCCTCCACACTCAGACACTGCATGTTGGGGTGGATCCAAACCTCTCTTTCTCTCACGCACACACACACGTAAACACACATGAACACACACAAGCTAGAAGGAGACATAGTACTTGATTTGTGATAACCAGCTCTGCTGTCAGCAGGCCTTACTCTTCCAAACCCTTGGACTCTCTTACTCCATAAAATCTAGCCAAATGAAAACTACAGGCAGAGACATGTAAATAAATCCTCTCTCCTCAGTGGAGAAATGTTTCTAAAACCATATAATGAGTTCCACAGTGTCAACAGTAAGGCTGGTTATCTGTCGTCTGACTTCCACCTTGTCCTGGTCTCACCCTCCACATCGCTTGGCCTGTATGAAGACATCAGTGTCAGAAAGGAGATTATGTGATTGTTTTGTTATACCTTACTAAACCATTTCAGAGGGTGATTCTATGCTAGACACTTTTTTAGATCTCAGAAAATTGTGAAACTGCTGTTGTAGCGACATATAAATCCTGAAGACATGGTAATTGTGTTTCAGCATAAACTAATGAAAGGAAATGTGTAGATGAATATATGCAGTTTCCCAAGTGCCGTTTTATATCCAGTGCCTATTGAAAGTATTCAACTCCCTACACATTATATTTTGTTATAGACTTAATTTATAATTGATTGAATATATTCAGTATATATTTTTATTCTTGCTCAGCTTCTGGCAGATTCATCCAGTACATGCTTCAGCTGTCTGAAGTCTTATAATAATTACTTTTGTAGGGTGTGTTGATGCTAAGAAATGGCAAAGATGTCTATGATTGCTGGCAATTCAGTGAACAACCATCCCAAAGTTGATATTTGACTGTACCAGAATCAATCTTCTCAGAACCACCACTAACCAAAATAATAAAAGAAAAAGAAGAAAGAAATAGGGTTACTTGAAAATAGGAACAGTTTTAAGTACATTTAGTATAATTAATGTAAACTTTATTACGGTGTTTTAAAAGCATTTAAGTGTATTAAAGCACACGTATATAGTATAGCGTACATTTAACAACATTATGTTCCATGGGTTCTTTTTGTCCCAGGTATCCTCTCAGCCATTGCGTTGCTCCCAGACACAAAGCATTTGGGTCTGGGAGCAACACATTACAAGTGACATTTCTGATAAATGTGCACCAGTGGCATTTTGCACTTTAGTTGTTCACGTTACTTTGATTAATTAACATAAAAGGGTATGTGTAGCAGGCAATTAAAAGTACACCATTATTCATTTGGAAAATGAACATCAAAACATTCCAGCTAAATGTGAGGACCGAGTTAATATGATATATTGTCAGCTGCAGCAGAGGATGCAGGGTAATAGGACATTTTGTTAATACTGTTGAAAGTATAGTTATGTAGTCTGTGGACAGATGAAATAAATATATATATTTAAAGAATACTAACATATATTTAGTTTTGGCTTACTGTAGGGTGGTATCGCCATCTAAGCCACTGCCTCCGGTGCACATATACCGCTGCGGCATTGGTTCAAATCCAGCCCACAGCTATTTCAGAACCCACTGTCTATCCTCTGTCCAATAAAGTATACATTGCCAAAATGTACTCTTCACATTAGATTTATTTCAGAGTAATTTTTCTAAAGCATTGGGCTGTCTGTCTAAAAGCAGCCAATGTTTATTAGATCTATTTAGAAGGTTTGCCAAACAAAGAAATAATTCTTTATTGAGAGCAATCAACACATGTAAAGGCTGGAATTTAGTAAATTACCTTGGCACTTGGATTTGATCCGGCTGCTGTGGCCATATTAAACCAAAACAGAGCTGTTTGGCCAAGCATGCCAGTGGAGGGTTGTTGTTGAAACAAGGATGGCCATGAAGAAAAGAACCTCATACCTACTGTGTAGGACCTTTGATTTTATTTGGCTGTATTACAGGCACATTTTACTTCATATCTTGGTTGCCTCTGCTAGAAAGCTGAAACTTTGCTGAGAGTTGATCTTTCAGTGAACCCAAGCGCCCATAACAATTCAACATTAATGGTAAGCATTAATATTTTGCAGGCCATCTCAGTCTCTGGACTTGAATCCCATAGAAGATACAATTTCTAAGAACCAATATTTGCTTCTATTCCTTTTCAAAATACCATCTCTGTATGAAAACACATTGAGTTTACATTCAGGCTCCAACCAAATAAGAGATTTCAGCAATGATGCACTACTTGTTATGGTTTCATTACATAGAAACAGTGTTTTGAGTCTTTCTAATTTTACAATATAAGACTGCATTCATTTTTCTTTACATTTTTCTCTTATACCTGTTTAAATTATTTTTTCTTTTTCTCTCTCTCAACTTGATGCTGTGACGTTCTGTTCTGTTCTGTTTTGGTTTGGCTTTGGTTTTGAATGTAGCCCTGTTATGTTTGGTTTGTGTCCTTACCCGCAACCTGTGCCTGTTCTGATTGATTTCACCTGTTTGTTGTTTAGTTCTCGTTAGCTCCCTATATAGTTTGCTCTCTTCTGTTTGCCCTTGGTCAGTCATTGTGTTTGCAGCTTGGT
>JACXGI010016067.1:0-16506 GCA_016801175.1 Esox masquinongy | reverse complement strand
GGGGGGGGGGGGTTACAAATAAAGTTATGTAATAATGTTAGAAGAAATGTCTTTTTCAGGTAAACAAGTAATGGGTTAACAACTTAGAGCTGTTCTGCAGCAATGGAAGTAAATGAAGCCTTGGAAGTTGATGCTAACAAACCCTACAGGTGTCCCAACTTCTGTTGATTACTTACAAACCCTCTGTCAGTACAAAAGCAATGTTGGAACAGACTGTGTTACTACACCCTCCCCCATCCTTAAGCATTATTTGAACAGTATTGTACTGCAGGAAGTAGTTTATTGCAATCATAATGGCGAGAAAAGGCAATTAAAGGAACACAGACAGACCATGATAACCCTTAAGTGCCTTAGCTTTATAGAAATTGCAGAGCTGGCCAAGGTGTCAGTGAGTACAGTTTCCTACACAATCAAAACACACTTGCAAACTGGAGTAAACTCTGACAAGAAGAGGTCTAGGCAGACCCAAAGTCAGAACAGAAGAGTCAACAGCTTGCATGATAGGTGGCCCACAGGACAAATGCTTCATTGGTCAAAGTAAGCAAGTCTCAGTTTTATCTGTGAAGAGAGCTGCAGGTTTGACAGGTCGAGTGGCAGTAAGAAAGCCAATGCTAAGTTGGCAAAATAAGAAAAGGAGGCTTGCCTAGGCAATGAAGCACTGCCAGTGGATTACTGAAGACCGGCAGAAGGTCTTAGGGACCAAAGAATCAAAATCTGAAATCTTTGATTCATCATGTAGGGTTTTTTACGCCGTCAAGTAGGCAAAAGGATGGTTCCTCAGTGTGTGACACCAACTGTCAAACACGGAAGCCAGAAAAAGGTTTTGGGAAAGATTATAACATAATATCCAAATTAAGTATTTAGTTTAATATCTTTTGCATGTAAAACTGCCAGAAATCCACAGGAGTTTTGTTGAGGTCGGGGTTGTGGTTATAATTCTAATATATTTTGTACTGTATCAACATTTGGTAAAATCAGGAGAAACATGTAATGCCATTAGCAGCTGAATCTGGGAAGGCCAGCAACTGCAGTGAGTCAGGTTTGTTTTCATTCCATCAAACAGTAGCTTAAATCAACAAATAACTTTGTTTTACTAAAACACCTTGGTTGTTTATTATGTTTTTCAAATGGATGTTTTAAATTACACTAAATTTTAACTTGTTGATCAGTCCAATCTCAATTGATAAAAAAATATTTAGCCTGACTGCCCTATTAATTTCAAATCTAACCTTTGCAGTATAGAGCCAGAAGAAGGCTTTTGGAGGGCACCATTTTGTATTGTACAAAAGACAGCACTAGCTGTTGTGGCTATGGATTCCTAGGGACCACACAGTACAAAATGGTACTGATACAAAGTGTATTACAATTTGATACGATTCGATTTGATTCAATTGTGATTAACTGTTCCAAACATACTGCTGGACAAATGGCTTTGCTGCAGAGTAACAAGTAAAAAAAAACACAAAAACACATTAACTCCCTATTTAAAAAGATTTGGAACAAGCTATGGAAACCAAAAAAAGTTTTAGTGCAAGAAAACACACTAGCAAACTAAGGGTATTGGAATAGTCAAAACAATAATACATTGAAAACATTATCATGCCCCATTACTACTAATTGTGACAATAAAAACTTAAATCAATTTTTTATATTGAAACTGATTTAGGATATTATAGAAGTCGCAGCTGTTTGTAATGGGGGATGACATTAGGTTTGAGATGCTGAAACAAACCTACCTGTTCGGTGACAGGGAAAAGCAGCAGGATTGCACACACAGGCCTTGGCACCATACTCAAAAGATCAGGATCCATCCCATATACATCGCCAAACTGCCAGGTCGGCAGCAAACCCAACTGTCTCAGAAACTTGGAGTGAAATATTTGAAGTAAATCATCACGCAGGAACAGTGCCATCAAAGAGTAAATATTCGGGGGAGGTCTTTACAGCAGCTGTCACAATCCCTTCAGCAAAACACATCAAATACTTGTACCATACTACAATCTGTCATTGTCATATCAAACAATTTAATCAGGAAAAAAACACTCAACTGGATTCAGACAAACAGCAGTTCTGTTTTCTATTTAGAGCATATAAATATCACGTCCATGTTTCCTGCAGTATTTAGTGGCTCCCAGTACTAGCTAGACATATATTCACTACCAACAACCTCTAGAACAAAGAACAACTGTCTGATGTGAATGGCAAACTGAGCAATTTGTATTAATCAGCTGACAAAACAAAATGTTTAGCTTCTGGACATGGGTGCTATTTTAAAAGGTTGAAAGCACATACACACTTTGGGTAGCTAGCTGGATACTCGCTAAATAGGACTGCCAACGTCCCCCATTCTAAAAAACAAAATCTCTTCTATGAATAGGAAACATATCCTTGCAAGAACAGCAACATTTAAATCATACACGATACACTTACTCACTTGGTTCATAACCTGTGGGAAAAAATCAAATGAAATCCGTTAGATTTATTTGACAAGCCAGGCAACAATAACGGCTAGAATGCAGAAAGGCTAACGTTAACCCCTCAGCAGGTGTGAATGAATGCGGTAGTTGCCTTGCTAGCTAGTTGTAACGTTAATAGTTTCGATGACAATTGTTTTGATGAATGAGAGTGCCCTCTTACATCTGGATTAGCTTCCAGTGGCAACCACCGCTGACCGTCCATTTCTGATTATATAGTTAGCAGCTTCACTAGGTAAACTCTGAGCTTCCGTAAGAGTTTGAACTAACTACCAGCGTTATCAGCGTCTGGTGAGCAACATTAAAGAAACACTTCCGGGTCACGAAAATTGCGAAATTTTCAAAATAAAAGAGAACAACGTATTACTTCAAAACTGACAACTTGAGTTTATTGTTTAATAAAATGTACCTCTCAAAACATTGACAGCAATTTATATTTGATCATATTTAAGAGTAATTTCAATAAAAAGTGGGTATTACAACACGTTCCAAGGGCAAAATTCAGACAATGCCAATGACTGAATACGGAATACATATTTCCTCGTAGCTCATAAACTATTGAATATTCCACAGAAAAGCAATGTAGGAAATGTTCAGGAGAGTGTGTAGAGTAAGACAAACCTGTCTAATCATGGGGAATGGTGTGCTACATCTAGCAACACAATATTTTCCACACCCTCTTTAGGCCCCAATGCAAAACACTATAATAGACAGTACATGTACATATTGCCCTATACAGAAAAAACTATTCGATACGCCACAGTGAATGTATTGTAAGAAATGTTCAGGAGAGTGGATAGAGTAATTCTATGCAAAAAAAATCAAGGGACATTGTGTATTTGCAATTTTAACAATGTAACTCAATGGATATGAAATACATATTGACTCATACAGAAAAAAATATTCTATACGCTGTGATGGTAATTCCATCGATAGGAACTCATAAAGGAGTAAGTACAGAGACAAAATTCTCTTGGCATAATTAGCAGTTTATTTGGAAATAGAGACACGCGTCAAAAGCTTACAAAATAATCCTCTGAGGAATCTGAATTAATACAGGACCATCATCAGTACTTTAAGGGGAAAAAGGGGTGTGGTAAGATGCTGCACAGCTGTCCTAACTCAATAGAACACAATAGAATCCCTTTGTTCTATCACAATCCTAAGTTTTAACCAAGGGGCAGGCTGTCCTTCCCCACATGGGTAACCTCTTCAACTCTGAAGAGGACTTACAGCATCTGGACAGACAATAGATGCTCTGATGAGTTATACAGATGGGCAGATTTACAAGTAACCCTATAATCTGCCGATACCAGTCAATGATGCCCCCTAGGCAAATACTAGATCCCCCCTCTCCTAAATTCCTAAGGAACAAAGGACAGATACCCTTATTGGTCTAGGCAGACGAACAGATGGTAAGAGTACCTAGTGATCCTCTGATATTATGCAGACATGTGTGTCACAACCAAAGACCAGAGTTACATACCAGGTAATAGAAAAGCAGACATTTCTCAAATGTACATTAGTTCAAGAATTTCCATAACAACGCCGTAGTGAATGTATTGCAGGAAATGTTCAGCAGATTGGATAGAGTGACTATATGCAAAAAAATTAAGGGGCACTGTGTATTTGCAATTGTTGCTGGCATTTTACTCTGCTCATACCATTGGCCACAATGTAACTCAATGGATATGAAATACATATTGACTCATACAGAAAAAAACTGTTCTATATGCCACAGTGAATGTGTTGTAGGAAATGTTCAGGAGAGTGGATAGAGTAATTATATGCAAAAAAATCAAGGGGCACTGTGTATTTGCAATTGTTGCTGGCATTTTACTCCGCCCATACCATTGGCCACAATGTAACTCAATGGATATGAAATACATATTGATTCGTACAGAAAAAACTGTTCTATACGCCGCAGTGAATGTATTGTAGGAAATGTTCAGGAGAGTGGATAGAGTGACTATATACAAAAAAATCAAGGTGCACTGTGTATTTGCAATTGTTGCTGGCATTTTACTCCGCCCATACCATTGGCCACAATGTAACTCAATGGATTTGAAATACATATTGACTCGTACAGAAAAAACTTTTCTATACGCTGCAGTGAATGTATTGTAGGAAATGTTCAGGAGACTCTATAGAGTGATTATATGCTAAAAAATCAAGGGTCACTGCATATTTGCAATTGTTGCTGGCATTTTACTCCGCCCATACCATTGGCCACAATGTAACTCAGTGGATTTGAAATACATATTGACTCGTACAGAAAAAACTATTCTATGCGCCGCAGTGAATGTATTGTAGGAAATGCTCAGGAGACTCTATAGAATATATATTTCATACAGTCACTCTATCCACTCTCCTGAACATTTCCTACAATACATTCACTGCGGCATATAGAATAGTTTTTTCTGTGTGAGTCAATATGTATTTCATATACAGTCATGATGGAGTTTACTCCATCTCCATTTCTGTATGTGCACCACCTTCGAACATTAATCATCCTTTGTGAAGTACTATTTAAAGAGCATTTTCTTTTAGAACGAAGGTGTAGCAGGAGCGCGTCCGGTATTCTCAAATAATAAATCACCACAGGTGCACTTGGAGTAGAGATGATGGATAAAAAATGTGATTCAAGGCACTCGTGAATTTAAAGTTAAAAAGCCTTTAATGTACTGGCTAAATGTTCATGTAAAAAACAATGCATTTCAGCTTACACCTTCATCAGGGTGTCAATACCACCGTTAAAACAAGCAGTTATATAGCCTTCAAACACCTGTGTCAAACAATTACAAAAACGTACACCATTTGGCCACTAGGGTCCAGAGAGATAACACTCACACAATCTTAAACACAATCAGACATGGGCTGTGTTCGATATGAGTAAATCAATTCTGTCAAACATTACAGCTTGATTCCCAAAACAACCATTCCTAAATACATCCACATCTAATATAGTAGTAAAGAAAACATGTAAAAATGTAAAAACAAATATATATAAAAAAATACTTCTAAAGAAAAGGGGAAAATTTAAATCCTTGTTGAGACCTGGAAAAGTTGTAGCTTTAAGCATATAGATCCAATATGTTTCTCGTTGTTTAAGACGTTTAATTTTATCACCGCCCCTGGCATCACTGCTGATGACTTCAATTCCTGAAACTTTGAGAGTAGAGTCACTTCCATGCTTGGCTTCCCAATAGTGTTTAGCCATGGGATAATTCAGGTTTTCCATGCGTATAGCATAGCGGTGTTCTGCAACCCTATCCCTCAGTCTCCACTTAGTGAGGCCTATATAGAAACATTCACAAGGACATTCCAGCCTGTAGACCACATGAGTAGAATTACAATTTATGAAACTTATGATAAGCTAAATCTTGTTATTCAGAACATCCTTAAAGGAATTACTTCTAACCATATTACCACAGTGATTGCAATTACCAGCAAAAGTTTCCCTTAGGTGGTTGTAGCCAGGCGTTTCGTCTGGGAGCTGCAAGGTGACTCTTTACCAGTTTGTCCTTTATTGTGGGGGCACATCTAAAACTGACTCCAGGAGCTTCCTTGAACACATCACGTAGCGTCCTGTCGCTGAGTACAATATCCCAGTTGCGTTTAATTATTTGTTTAATTTGGACTGCTTGCTGACTGTATGTAGTCACAAAATAGGGCTTCTGAGTTTGTTCTTGTTTTTGTTTGTGGCAAAGCAGTTCATTTCTGTCAAGTGACGAAGCTCTATTATGAGCCTGTGTAAGCATCCTCTGTTGGTATCCCCTCTCTCTAAAGTGTTGCTGCATATCTATAGAATGTTTGTGAAAATCCTCCTCAGAATCTACGTCGTAACCTCTGAAATTGTCCAAAAGGAATGTTGCTGATTAACCATGGAGGATGGAAACTCTCAGCATGTAAAATAGTGTTCCGATCTGTATTTTTCCCATAAATAGATGAGTGTAAATTACCTAAGTCATCCTTAAAAATATTTAAATCCAAAAAGTAGATCTCGTTAAGATCAAACTCCAGGCTCAACTTCAGATTTATATTAGTGCTATTGACATAAGAATGGAAATCCACCAACTCCTGTTCAGATCCAGAGAATAACAGAATAATATCATCAATATAACGGCCCCACCAGACAATCTTGTCCAGAAAAATATTGGTGTCCGAATAGGTGAACCGTTCTTCCCACAATCCTGAAAACAAATTTGCATAGTTTGGTGCGAAACAAGCACCCATTGCTGTGTCCTTCTCTTGTCTATATAGTTGATCCTGTAACAAGAATACATTGTTTTTCAAGGTCCACTCGGTAAGTTGTAGAATGAAATTACTGGGAGGCATCAGGTCATTAGGTCTAGACTCCAAATAATGCTTAATTGCCTCCAAGCCTTCGTCATGGACAATATTGCTATACAGAGATTCAACATCCATGGTAGCCATCAGACAGGAGCCAATGTTTCCCATATCACATATATTCTTGAGGACCTGAGTGTTGTTCTGGACATAGGAAGGTAATCCACCACCAAAGGGTTTTATGTGAAAATCAACTAATTTCGATGTAGGTTCTGTTATAGAGTCATTTCCACTTATAATGGGTCTACCAGGTGGATTGAGGAGATCTTTATGAACTTTTGGTAGCATGTAAAAAGATGAAAACCGTAGGTGAGAGCACAATAAAAAAATCACATTCTCTTTTGGTGATCCAATTCGCATTCTTGGCCAAAGTTAATAGCTCAGTGAGTTCCCTTTTCATGTTCTCCATTGGATTTGTAGGTGGCACTGAATAGTACTGAGTGTTCTTTAATTGGCGCATAGTCTCCATTATACATTTACCTTTACCCCAAACACATATAACACCCCCCTTATCTGCACTCTTTATAATGACATTGTCTCTTTCTGAAAGCCATTTGAGCGCTTCAGATTCACTTTTTGTAAGATTGTATTCTGTTCATTAAACAAATTTTCCACTTCATATGACACCTTCTTTGTGAAAGTGTTAAACGTGGAGTTTGTGTTAATAGGTAAGAAAGTAGACTTAATTCGGAAGGAGGAGTTTGTACGTGACACAGTAGAGGGCTAATCGTTTGAAGGTTCACTGGTAATGGGGCGGGCCGTCAAACTATAAGGATTTAGATAATGCCAGACCTTAAGATGTAAACACCGATAAAACTTGAAAAGATCGACCTTAGTGTTAAACTCATTCCCTGAATAAGTTGGGGCAAATGAGAGTCCTTTAGAGAGGGCAGATAAACAGTCATCAGGCAAAGGAAGATCTGAGATGTTAATGACTGCTGTCGTTAAGATTGGCTCCTTGTCATAGGGCCGTGATAGGCATTTCGCCTGTCTTCCCCTCCTGCCCCGCCGCGTCTTCCTCTTGGATTTGGATTGCGCGACCTGGGACGAGACTCCAAAAAATCCCTAGAGACGAAAGTCTGAGATTTCTGCAAATGATCATCATTGTCATCATCTGTCTTAGGGAGACTGAGGGAGACAGATCGTGTTCTTCTTTGTTTAGGTATGAAACAACGTTTATTGCCGTCTGATTGTGTTTCAAGATTATGTGAGTGTTATCTCTCTGGACCCTAGTAGCCAAATGGTGTAAGTTTTTGTAATTGTTTGACACAGGTGTTTGAAGGCTATATAATTGCTTGTTTTAACTGTGATATTGACACCCTGCTGAAGGCATAAGCCGAAACACGTTGTTTTTTATATGAACATTTAGCCTGTACATTAAAGGCTTTTTAACTTTAAATCCACGAGTGCCTTGAATCAAATTTTTTATGCTATCCAGCACTTTTCTTTAGTTTATTTTTTTTAATAAGTAGATATTCCTTTTATTATCTATATCTTCACAATATACACTAAGAAAAGCGCAGAGGCGGAGCTTTAATGGGTGCGTGGCACCCATGGCAGCCAATCATAGGGGCCCCCAAGAAGTTCATCTTATGGTTGAACAAAATTATAGTAAGCAGAGGAAAATGATATTATGATTAATTTGCTACATACTATTTAGTTGACATTGAAGTGATAAACATCTATATTTTTATAATTCCATAATGCATTTGTATGATCAACCAATCTGTGACCGCGAGGGAGTGTACCCAGCGTGTAGCCAGCGACAGTTTCCTGAATAATTAGGCTATTTTTAATGACAATGTGCAGTTTTTATGTGGATTCAGCGGGTGATTGTGCCTATATTGTCAGTGAATCTGGCAACCCTGGGTATAACGTTGGATATTGTCGGATCATTTGCTAAGGGAAATTAAGTAACAAAATATAAAAATGGAACATAGATTATGTCTGCCATTTAGAGGAAAGAAAATAAATAAATTATAAAAATTAAATAACATGATATGTGCCCTAGAGAAACGTCTTTAGTAAGGTTTTTGAGCAGCAGAAGCAAGAAAAAATGGGCAGATCTGACATTACAATGATAGGAGTAGCATCGCAGCTTATAGCGAAAGGGGATTACAGTTATGATCCAGGTCCCAAAGCAGCTAGCAAGTTTTGTAACTGCAGGTACGTTTTGTTGTAGCCTAATAACAAGCTTCTGTTCATCATGGTACATGAAATGTACGTACATTTTTGGGAGAATAGTATTAAATATTTACATTATCTGCCTATCTTAGTTGGGAAATCAGGTAGCAAGACTTTTGCGATGGGGGGTGGTGGTATGGGGGGCCTCCCCGGCTAAGTTTCGCCCCCATGGGAGAGAACGCTAAGCTCTGCCACTAGCAAAGCGGCAAAATAGATGAATTTAGTAAAATGACATTTTACCGCGGACTTTTATTTTGAAGGCAAAATCCAAAAACCGGAAGTCTTATTGTTGCTACGGAATCTCTAATGTTGCCAGCATGACGCCCATTTTTTCTCAGGCTACGGCGAACAGAAGTTCGCTTCCGCGTATGACGTTGATTTTATTCCTGGGAGATGGGGTAATATTATACGTGCATAAAATACATCATTTAATTATAGACCGTAATAATGTATATTTAAATATTTCTTGTTTCACTTCATGTTTACATTGTATAAAAAACAAGTATAGCCTTTATAATGGGTTCATTATTATTTGATTTGAATCTTCCACCCATTAAAATAGAAATGTATCCCAGTTATTTTTTGCCCAATTCATAATAATACTATTAAATTAAATAGGGCGTTTAATTTATGTAAAACATATCTGCAGTATCATGACAAAAAATGTCTGATGGTCTGTACATTCAGATAACAGCCACGCGGTGGCGCCAAATTGCCTTCCTTGCAAGATATTAGCAACTCAGGAATTACATTATTAGGGTTACAAGAAAAGCATCTCGTCTGGTACCAACCTTGTTAGCTAGCTGTCGAACTTAGAACCTGGTCCACACTTTGTTCACCATTGCTTACGGATATGCCAGGATTAGCTTCATCTCCTGGTGGGTACTGTTTTAAAAGACGTTAGTAGATAAAAGTTTAGTTGGTGTTAACTGGAACGGCATACCTAGCTAGGCTAGCAAAAGGACTAGGTAGCTAGCTAGGTATGCGAATGCTTACTTGGTAAACGCAGCCAGGCTGTTAGGTCGTTCGGAAATGTAGCTAGCTACAGTAGCCTACCTATAGTAGCTACATTGTTTACCTAATGCCTGTGGCAGCTAGTTAACGACACTTACAGTAATACATGAACCATTCTACTGATTGACTTCTGCGACTTTTAGGTGAAGACAAAATTGTGGAAAATATTGGAAAACTGCCCCTTGATGTACTAGCAGAAACAGTAAGTACATGCATCTGCCATTTTCTCCATCATCTAATGACGTGTACGTATACATACATATGTTGCACCAGCTACCCTTCGCTTTGCTGGCACAGTGCTCAACCAGCTGTGCTAGAGATGACTGTTTTCAGATATTGACTTGAAGTTATTGTCCCATCCATATTGGCACAAACTTTACCTTATTGATCAACATTTGAGGAAGCCTAGTTATCCCTGAACCAGGAAGCTTAAAAAATCTTTCTTTCCCAGAGCAAGGCAGTTAATTGGACTCAGGTTTTTGCAGTTAGTGGCAATGTGTTCTCAGTCAACCTACCTGGTAAACCAATTGTGGAAACTTCCTTACATTACAGAACATTGAATACACTTTTTTAATGTACTCTACCAGAGTGAATTTAGTTTGACGTTTGAAATTCTGAGTTTGCACAAAATCTGTTGCTCTTGCACAAAATGGCCTTTAAAGATGAGCATTGATATACACTACCATTCAAAAGTTTGACGTCACTTTGAAGTTTCCTTGTTTAAATTCATATCATCATATTAAAACATTTGCTTTTCATCTTTGTCAGTCTTCCCGCTCCGATTTTCGCTTTTTCTTCCATTAAAATGCGTCTGTGGCGCTTCTCCCCCTGTGGTACAGTACCGGTGTCGTCTTTTTGACGATTAATATTCACTGGCTGTTTCGACCAAACATAGTTCATAGTGTGTTCTAAACAGGACCCAAATATGGTATCGTACGAGGCAAAGCAAATGCGCTCATTTTTGTTTTGTGGAAAGAACAGATTCCATGGGTTGAAAACAATAATGGCAAGGGACACGTACTGCCATTCATGTTGTGCATTCCCGACGAAAGCCGATAAGGCAGGGTCGTTTATTAAGGGAACGAACAACTACTGAAAACCTGCAGTATGCCGCGTGTATTGCGGCCAAACGGGCTGTTGACAACCCTGCAGCTGCACCAATGAACGTCTGCCTGCTCCGAATGAATGAGGTGGCGCATAGCCAAATTGAAAAACGAATTACCACCTATCATGTGGTAATTACCACCTATCATGTGGTAATTTCCTCCTTTATGATGCTTTGGCCTTTACTGCAGCTGTCTTCAGTTGTTTGTTTGTTTGTGTGTCTTTCTACCTTAAGTTTTGTCTTCAGCAAGTGAAATGCATGCGCACTGGGGTTGAGATCAAGCGATTGACTCGACCATTGCAGAATATTCCACTTCTTTGCCTTAAAAAACTCCTGGGGTGCTTTTGCAGTATGTTTTGGGTCATTGTCCATCTGTAAAGTGAAGTGCCGTCCAGTCAACTTTGCTGAATCTGAGCAGAAAAATATCCCTATACACATCAGAATTCACCTGGCTGCTTCTGTCACATCATCAATAAACACTAGTGACCCAATGCCATTGGAAGCCATGCATGCCCATGCCATCTTGGCATGCACAAGTAGTACCTCAAAGGTAATAAATATTGATTTCTGAACTCATCCTAAGTTAAAACATTAGTATTTTGTTGTTGAAAAATTAATGTGTCACGATTCGGTGGCGGAGTGGAGGAACCAGGCGCAGGCAGAGGACGTTCGAGCGTATATTTATTACAAAACAAACAAATGAATGTATACATGAAAACAAATAAATGGAAGCATACTCAACAACACCTAAAATGACAAGCAACAATAACCAACAAGTGAGGGGAGCAGAGGAGAAACATTTAAACACATACTGATATGGAATAACTGGGACCTGGTGTGCGTGATTGAAGACGTGACAACGAACCAGTCCGGGATGTGTTTGTGAATGAATGGAAACCGGGAAAAGCGGGAGATGACGGAGCCATCCGTCACCTCACCGTTACAATATGAATTTGTTTTCTTTGCATTATGTGTGTTGGTTTTTCCTCATCCTTGCCTTAACGCCACATAATTTTTCTTCCTCTCTCGACTTCTTTTAGCTGTACTAGGCCCCGATGTTTGCGTTGATCCAGCGTCTTCACATTCATATATTTGTATTGTTAGTGACTTTAATATGTTAATTGTATATTTTTTACAGTTTATATTGCATATGTAATGTTTTTGGTGACAGTACCCTAATCCGATCATCTTTTCACAAGTCATCTTTGTTTGTCTCGCGAACTCTCTTTAAAAAAATCTGTAATTATAGGCTACTAGAAATTATCTGAAACAAAAAAAAAAACATTATGCGGATTGGATGCAGTTAGGGGTTATTAAGTTTTATTGAAATATTTTGACATTCTTGGCTGTAAATGAAAACTAGGATCCACTTATCTCTGTGATGTCTAACTCTATGTATGGTTGCCAGATATAATTGACAGTAAATGGCCAAGCCCCCCGCAGACTCCACAAAAGGTGTTATGTGTCCCCCGCAGACCCCCCCACCCCTCGCCAAACCCATTAAAAATAGCCCAATTGGGGAGGAAAGCTCCGCATCTAGCAACACTGCCAATATTGAAAAAGTTTCCTCCTACTGTCACATTCGCTGCAGTGTTTTTCTGGTATTTTGTGTTTGAGTGCAATATCATGTTTTACCATGCCAACACAGAGACGGTGTGAGACATGGGGAATGAGTTTTGAATGCAGGAAAAACCCTGAAAGAAGAACATTTGGGAGATGCAGACCAATTGAAAAGATGCTGGAGGAGTGCTTGACGCCATCTGTCATGCATGGTGGTGGCATTGTGATGGTCTGGGGGTGCTTGGGTGGTGGTAAAGTGGGAGATTTGTACTGGGGTAAAAAAGATCTTGAAGAAGGAAGGCTTTCACTCCATTATGCAACACCATGCCATACCCTGTGGACGGTGCATGATTGGAGCTAATTTCCTCCTACAACAGGACAATGACCCAAAGCACAGCTCTATGCCACATACATCAACCATGATTTGACCTTGTTCTTTTTCCAATTCCTACTTGTTTTAATTTTGGTAACAGAACCATATAATTGTTTTTTTTTAATCCTGTTTGGTTCAGATTTGGAGAGGGGTGGTAAGCATAGAAAAATGGATTTCATACGTTATTGAACATCACTCCGCACTGCAATCCTGCCCCCACTAGAACAATGGATATAATTGACATTCAAACACGGCAGTATTAAAGTTATAGCTGAATACTTAACTGCAACCTTTGTAGGGCTACAGTCAGCCACCATTCAAGGAGCAATTTGTTATTATGTGGTTCTGATAACCAAGTTTATAATTTCCCCATGCAGTGTCAGCAGATTCTGAGTCATCTCCAAGGGCAATCCATGGGAGTGGATTCTGCAGAATTTTCTGATGTGAGTCAACACACAATTTCACAGTGGCTTCTTTTCACCCCTAAATTAGACTATTCAAATGTTCTGATATTGTGGCATGGTTTCTTATTTTTTTTCCTGTTCAGAGGTTTAAAAATTCTGGGATCCGAATCGACCATGACACTATAAAAGAGGCTGTCCGATTTCTCATGTTAACATTCAGGTATTATTGCAGCTTGTCATCTGCAGCTTCTAATCTATAATCATATTAGTGGAAAGTTGCTTCCTAAAAAACACTTGCCATTGATGCAATTTTTAGTATGCACTTAGATTTTCTTTACTAGCGTTTTGATACGTCAGTATCCGTGGCTGGGTAGGGGCTGATCTCTTCAGCGCCATGGCTGTGATTTGATTAATATGGAATTGCCAGTATTTGTTGGGCGAGTCAAAAGATTCAGTATTTGGTAAGAAAGTTTTTAAGTTATAGGTTTGGATGAACATGAATGTTTGTTGTTTGAACAAAACTGTTGAATAAACACATTGCTGATATATGAACAGGTCGGCTGGGAAGAGCAACCTCTCGGCAGATGTGCTGGTCACTAAGCTGGGAGAGGGTAGCACTAAGTGGCCCGAACCTGCCCTTCAGGTGGTCCACCGCCTGTGGAGTGATCAGGGAACCCTTGTACAAACACACCAGGAGGCCCGAGTCATGCGTAGCATTGGACAGGTAGGCCTACAACCTCATCAACAGAACAATAAAACTGTGGTGGGGAAAACAGTTGTTCTCAAATCTCTCCTCAGGGACCCCAATATGTTTCACAATTGGATTGCAGCCTTAAGCTAGCACACCACATTCAGTAATTAAGGGCTCGGTGAGTAGTTGGCAAGGTGGTTGAATTAGTTGAATAATTATCGAAATTGGCATGTGAGCTGTTGCTGATTTAACCCTAGTGTGCTTGTCTGTCTATGTAGCTGGTAGACATGCAGTGGAAACTGGGCATGGCAGTGAGCTCAGACACCTGTCGCTCTCTAAACTACCCATATGTCTCCCTTCTGCTGAAGATTGCAGACACCTCCGGACAGATCTCTCAACGGTCCTTTGAAATGACCATTCCACAATTCCAGGTCAGTTTATGCCTCATTAAAAAAGTGTTTGTATGGTATAACCGTTCTTTATTTCAAATATTGGACTAATGCTGATTAGTTACTATGGCATTAGCCAATGAACTTCAGAAGAACAGGTAAAATAATGCATTATACGCCAACAAACTTTGTACTCTCTTTGCAGAACTTCAGCCGGCAATTCGTGGAGATGGCAGCTGTTTTGGAAACAGTATGATGCTCTGGATACTATAAGCCCATACTACTTGGTCAGGATTGTCCAGCCCATATAAATTATAAGAATTCTATTCCATGAATTCTATTAAATTATAAGAATTCTATTCGAACTTCCGTGCTTCAGTGTAGCGTCATGCTGGCAACATTAGAGATTCCGTAGCAACAATAAGACTTCCAGTTTTCGAATATTGCCTTCAAAATAAAAGTCTGCGGTAAAACGTGATTTTAATAATAGTAAATGAATCTATTTTGCCACTTTGCTTAGTGTATATTGTAAAAATGTATTGTAGGAAATGTTCAGGAGAGTCTATAGAGTGATTATATGCAAAAAAATCAAGGGGCACTGTGTATTTGCAGTTGTTGCTGGCATTTTACTCCGCTCTTACCATTGGCCACAATGAAACTCAGTGGATATGAAATGCATATTGCCCTATACAGAAAAACTATTCTATACGCCACAATGAATGTATTGTAGGAAATGTTCAGGAGAGTCTATAGAGTAATTATATGCAAAAAAAATCAAGGGGCACTGTGTATTTGCAATTGTTGCTGGCATTAGATCCATTATTGCTTTTGTTAATTAGAGGTGATAATCGCCACATGGTGATTACTTAACAATTCAGCCAACGATCTAATGTAGTTGTCAATGACTTATATTAGCTGGTCATTAGCCTGCTTTACCACCTTTAGAGACCCTTTGATTCACAAACTATGCAAACCCCTTCTAATGCACAACATGGGTCAAAAATGACCCGTATTCATTCCCTGTTATTTCATGCATGGCTGAATGTTTCTTTGGTATATCTTTTGAAATAAATGTATTTAATCATTACAACAATAATTAAATAAATATATTGTTTTTGATTACCACAAATCAGCATTTAATTTTTTCCTTTCTTACTTTATGAACAAAACTAGTTTTTGTATTACTACAAGTTTACACGCACAGGTCACAAATGACCCATCTATGCAAATGTGATTATAAACATAAAAACATACTTTAATAATATTTTATTATTTATTTTGTAAAAAATATTTATTTTAACAGTGATTTCGACCAAACTAATACATTAAATATTTGAAATATGTTTATATGTCACACATAACACTGATAACACTGATTTTGAACTGTAGTGGGACTGGGGTGAATGTGATCTAATAACAGACAATAAGACAGTTGAAATAAAATCACATGGGTACAGCACAAATTGCCATGTCAATGCTTACATGCCTCACAAATGACAATATGTTTGTACTCCTTGTACAGTACACAGGCCTGGTGCACTGGAAACACCAGTTGGGCAGATCTTGCACCTCTTCCTCTTCACTTGTCCCTCCTGACTGATGTCTACCTGTGGCTGGGTGGTGACTGTTTTTTATTTTTTGATCTCACATCTTCCCATTGCCTCTGTAATATGCTTTTGGGGGTGGGGTGTGCACTCCATGTGGCATGACAAGCTCTTTGCCCAGCTCCTTAATGAATAGCCTCTGTGCATTTATCACACCACCCAGCACTTGTTGAGCGTTGCTTTTTTGTTAACTTTGCAACTGTATCGAAGAGAAATTTTGGATTGTTTTTGTTCACCTCAATCAGGTTGGAGAAATAAGCAGATCGAGCAGATGTGAGTGCTTTTCGGTATTGTAGTGTACTGTCTATCCAGGCTAGTCTGAATACTTCCAACTTGGTGGAGCGCCACTTTCGCTCCA
>JACXGI010016066.1:0-16492 GCA_016801175.1 Esox masquinongy | reverse complement strand
ACGACCCAAAGCACACATCCAAATCCACAAAAGCATGGCTTCACCAGAAGAAGATTAACGTTTTGGAATGGCCCAGCCAGAGCCCAGACCTGAATCCAATTGAACATCTGTGGAGTGATCTGAAGAGGGCTGTGCACAGGAGATGTCCTCGCAATCTGACAGATTTGGAGCGCTTTTGCAAAGAAGAGTGGGCAAATATCACCACGTCAAGATGTGCCATGCTAATAGACTCCTACCCAAAAAGACTGAGTGCTGTAATAAAATCAAAAGGTGCTTCAACAAAGTATTAGTTTAAGGGTGTGCACACTTAGGCAACCAGGTTATTGTGAGTTTCAGTTTGTTTTTCAATTGAATTGTTCACGTTATAGGACACATTAAAGGTGGAAAAAGTTCTGACATGATTTATCTTTGTCTCATTCTTTTACATCACAATAACCTGGCATTTTAACAGGAGTGTGTAGACTTTTTATATCCACTGTATATATATATATATTCCCTGTATAAATACATATATGTATATATATATATATACAGTGAGGGAAATAATAATTTGATCCCCTGCTGATTTTGTACGTTTGCCCACTGACAAAGAAATGATCAATCTATAATTTTAATGGTAGGTTTATTTGAACAGTGAGAAACAGAATAACAACAAAAAAATCCAGAAAAACGCATGTAAAAAATGTTATAAATTGATTTGCATTTTAATGAGTGAAATAAGTATTTGATCCCCTCTCAATCAGAAAGATTTCTGGCTCCCAGGTGTCTTTTATGCAGGTAACGAGCTGAGATTAGGAGCACACTCTTAAAGGGAGTGCTCCTAATCTCAGCTTGTTACCTGTATAAAAGACACCTGAGCACTGAAGCAATCAATCAATCAGATTCCAAATTCTCCACCATGGCCAAGACCAAAGAGCTGTCCAAGGATGTCAGGGACAAGATTGTAGACCTACACAAGGCTGAAATGGGTACAAGACCATTGCCAAGCAACTTGGTGAGAAGGTGACAACAGTTGGTGCGATTATTCGCAAATGGAAGAAACACAAAAGAACTGTCAATCTCCCTCGGTCTGGGGCTCCATGCAAGATCTCACCTTGTGGAGTTGCAATGATCATGAGAATGGTGAGGAATCAGCCCAGAACTACAAGGGAGGATCTTGTCAATGATCTCAAGGCAGCTGGGACCATAGTCACCAAGAAAACAATTGGTAACACACAACGCCGTGAAGGACTGAAATCCGGCAGCGTCCGCAAGGTCCCCCTGCTCAAGAAAGCACATGTACAGGCCCGTCTGAAGTTTGCCAATGAACATCTGAATGATTCAGAGGAGAACTGGGTGAAAGTGTTGTGGTCAGGTGAGACCAAAATTGAGCTCTTTGGCATCAACTCAACTCGCCGTGTTTGGAGGAGGAGGAATGCTGCCTATGACCCCAAGAACACCATCCCCACCGTCAAACATGGAGGTGGAAACTTTATGCTTTGGGGGTGTTTTTCTGCTAAGGGGACAGGACAACGTCACTGCATCAAAGGGACGATGGACGGGGAAATGTACCGTCAAATCTTGGATGAGAACCTCCTTCCCTCAGCCAGGGCATTGACAATGGGTCGTGGCTGGGTATTCCAGCATGACAATGACCCAAAACACACGACCAAGGCAACAAAGGAGTGGCTCAAGAAAAAGCACATTAAGGTCCTGGAGTGGCCTAGCCAGTCTCCAGACATTAATCCCATAGAAAATCTGAGGAGGGAGCTGAAGGTTCGAGTTGCCAAAGGTCAGCCTCGAAACCTTAATGACTTGGAGAAGATCTGCAAAGAGGAGTGGGACAAAATTCCTCCTGAGATGTGTGCAAACCTGGTGGCCAACTACAAGAAACGTCTGACCTCTGTGATTGCCAACAAGAGTTTTGCCACCAAGTACTAAGTCATGTTTTGCAGAGGGGTCGAATACTTATTTCACTCATTAAAATGCAAATGAATTTATAACATTTTTGACATGCGTTTTTCTGTCATTTTTTTGTTGTTATTCTCTCTCTCACTGTTCAAATAAACCTACCATTCAAATTATAGACTGATCATTTCTTTGTCAGTGGGCAAACGTACAAAATCAGCAGGGGATCAAATAATTTTTTTCCCTCACTGTATATATATTTATGTATTTATACATATGTAAGAAGACAATGCCTTTACCATCCTCAAGTTATTTCAAACCTACCGTCGTCAAATACCAGTGTTTCTCCAGTCCCGCTGAAGTCAACGCCGGGTGTAGCTTTTCCACCCACGGACCTCCACTCCACAGTCACCCGCCCAAGACTGCCCCCCCTCCTCTCTATGACCAGGGGCACTGAGAGGCCCGGCTCCTCCTTCACCTCCAGATGGAGGCCGTTCTGCGTGGCGTTTGGGCTGAGGCTGTAGATGAGGAACAACCCGAAGGCGTCCCCGTTCACACCGATAGTGACCACAGCCTTGTCCGGTTGCCCAACGGTGGGCAGGTTCTTCTCCGCCGTGGCCGTGTCGACAAGGGCCACCTTCAGAATGCGGACCAAGAAGCTTTCGTCCATCTCGGGAAGTCTGTCCGTCAGAATGGGCACGGTCAGGTTGGCCACGGCCGAGCCGTCCTCCAGGAAGGCCTGCCGTGCCACCACGGCTGTGTAGTCACTCCCGGCCGTCGCCTGCGAGCTGAAGAGAACCGCAGTGGCAGTGGCGTTCTTGGCGTAGGTGAGGGTCCGGTTGGACGGGATCAGTGGGGCGGCCGAGCCGGTCACCCAGGTGCAGGAGGCCACGAGGGACAGGGAGAAGGACTGGCAGGAACGCTCCCTCAGGCAGGCTGCAGCACAGTCAGCCAGGGCATCTCCCTGTGAGCTGATGTTGATGGGCTTCCCAGGGGCAGAGGGTATCCCAGACACCGGGCGGTCGTAGTACGACAGCAGGTTCTGGGCTCCCTCCTGAGCCGTGCCCACCACGTCTATCTCCGCGGTGCTGTAGAAGACCTCCACTCTGCCAAAATGACCACCACTGACAGGATGGAGAGGGAGTGTTAGTTGAGCCTCGTCAAACAACTGCAGACTCCAAGATTAGCGGTGAAGAAGAAGCTGCCGGACAAGGCGGTGGTCAGCGTAGGCGTGCGGATTTACTCGTGTGCGGATTAACTAAAAAGACAAACCTGCGACGGACAGTGACGTTGGCCATGAAAATTCCCTCGAGAGGTTCCTGCACAAGATAAACAGCCTGGTCGAAGAAAACCGTTCCATATGGGTTGTCATTGGCTGGGACGATGATACTGACAGTACTGTCTCCTCCAATGTTTCCTCCATTTGTGGCACCAGTCAATTCCACCTTGATTATCTGAAAAGAATGGAATGCTTAGAGGTATATAGTTACTATACATTTACTGAAGAACCAGCGGTGTGAACTCTGAATACTGATTGGCTAATAATGCCTTGCTTGGCAACAAATAAGAAACAAACAAATATTTACTTCTTCAGTTTCTGGCACATCGTCTGCCAGGACTTCGACTTTCAACGTCTTCATGGTTTCTCCCGGCGCGAAGACAACCTCACCAGACACAGGGAGAAGGTCGCCGACAGCCGCTCTTCCGTTGACCGTGGCACGCCACTGGACGGCCACTGTGCCGATGTTGCCGGCATTACGCACGATGGGCAGCAGCACCTGGACGGAGTTCACTCCTGGCTCTTCTATGGTCACAGGGGCAGCCTGAAATACTGGCACACACAAACAGCGCAGTGATGAGTCCCAACAGGTCAGTCAGCGATTGAGGAACAGTATTCCTTTCCATTGGCCTCCGTTAGACCATCGTGGCCAGAGGGAGAGGCGCGGAACTAACCGAAGGCCCCGAAAGGGTCGTCAGAAGGCAGGATGGTGACGACGGTGCGAGTGAGCGCCCCCAGTTTAGCGCCCCCCGTGGTGACGTTGAGCAGCTCGATGCGGAAGCTCTCCTCCAGCTCAGGAATCAGGTCGTTGATGACGTAGATGGGGACGGGCTTACTGGTCTCTCCCTCCAACAGGACCACGTCGGAGGACGCCACGCTGTAATCATCGCCTGTCGCGACACACACGCCGTTTGACACACACACACCCCACCACAGAACCTACTGTAAAAACAAGACATCAGTGACCCCACTGAGGACACACTCACCAGCTCTGGCAGTCACCGGCACGGCCCTGAACTTGACAGAGACGTCGGCAAAAATACCACCAATTCGTGTGACGTTGACGATGGGTCCAACGTAGTTCTCAGCCACACTGACCGCGGGGGCAGAGAGCTGCAGGTACCCAAAGGCATCATCACTGGCCTCTACAATGACCTGCGCAATGACCTCAGCCCTCGGACCCAGACGAGGAGACTGGTCAACTAGGAAGGAGAAGACACGTGGAGAAACACACGGTTTGAAATGATTCCCATCGGACACAATTGTTTTGGATATATTTTTAACAATTGTTATTTTTTTTTGGGGGGGGCTAAAGTGGAAAGGATAGAGGAGAAACTGTAACAGACTAGCAGCATGCCAGAATCCTTGTGCACCAGAGGAGCACAGACCGCTGAAATACCCTAGAATGAACCGTTTCTGTTTCTATGGCACTGACTTACTCGGTCGCTCCTGCTGTTTATCTATGAGACTGACACTGATCAGCTCCACGAATATGGACTCGTCCCTCTCAGGTTCTTTGTCATCCAGCACTTGAAGGGTAACATTAGCCTCAGTCTGATTGGTTGCGAACACCACGGACTCCAGGAGGGGTACAAAGTCGTTGCCCTCGGTGGCCCGGCCAACCCCCGGGGTCATGAAAGGAGCGGCGTCGACCTCACTCAGGGTTCCGTAGGTCACGCGCACCCTTCCCATTAGCCCCCTCTGCCTGTGGATGGTCAGGGTGACCAGGGCGTCGGCCTCGGCCAGGCGGACCAGCCTGCTGCTCTCTGGAAAGACGAACACTCCGTACGGGTCGTCACTGGCCAGCACGGTAACCGTGGCCCTGGCCCTGACACCCAGACGCCCGTGGGAGACATTGACAAGGGACACGCCAAAGCTCCTGTCCAGCTCAGGGACCTCGTCCTCGGCCACCTGAAGCTTAATCTCCCCCATGGTCTGGCCCACCAGGAAGGGAATGTTCCCGACCCTGTTGATGAGGTTATCCACAGAGCCAGCCTCGGCCTCCCAGAATAAGGTGACGTTGGACAGGGCCCCGAATGACCGCACCACCTGTCATAGTTAGAGGAGACAGTTAGATTAGATGAGATTCAGTTTGAAGGATCATGTCTAGTGTTAAAGTAACACAAAGACAGACAGGCAGATGGTCAGACAGACAGATAGACAGACTGGCAGATTGTCAAACAAACAGACACATAAATAGACTGTCAGACAGATAGACTGAATGTCAGACAGATTGACAGATCGACTGAATGTCAATCAGACAGACAAACATACAGAATGTCAGAAAGACATATAGACAGACAGATAGACTGAATGTCAGTCAGACAGACAGACTGAATGTCAGTCAGACAGACAGATAGACTGAATGTCAGTCAGACAGATAGACAGACTGTCAGAAAGACAGATAGACAGACACAGACAGACAGATAGACTGAATATCAGTGAGACAGACAGACTGAATGTCAGTCAGACAGACCTGCAGGAGAACAGTGCTGCGTCCCGCCTCAGGCTCTGTACCATTAACAGACAGAGAACTCTGGCTGAACTGGAAGACTCCGTGTGCGTCGTCGGAGGCAGCAATGGTCACCGTGATGTGGGAGGCCACACCCAAGCTGGCTGTGGAGGAACACCTCGTTTAGTCTCACTCAAGGCACATTCCAACAGCCAGGGAAGTAGCATGGCGAAACATTAACGACATAACAGGACGACAAGAAAAACAACTAAATTCACAGCCAGTAATACGAAGTTAAAGCTCTGAACACCGCGGTGCATTGTGGGGGTTTTTATACGTAAGTGTGAAGTTGAATCGCTACAGAGGAAAAATTATTCCCGAGGTCTGAGACGTGTTCTGTTCACCACTCACCACTGCTGGCCTCTCATTAGAAGGACTATTTGTCTTTCCCACATCACTCTCTCTGGGCATTTCTCAGTGTAAATAACACACACACAGGCAAGGAACAGTCTGAAAGAATGGGTGGTGTTTGGGGGTGTGGGAAGAGGAGGAGCGGGGGGGGTGAGAGGGTGTGGTCTTACCACGATGGTGAGGGAACGGGAGGAAGAAGTCAGTGTCACTTTCCCCACTGCCACTGCCTTCGCCCCAAAGGAACCCAGCCACTTTTGGGGTCACACAGGATCACACCAGAGGAATGGGGAACAGAACAGAGCACACAGGATCACACCAGAGGAATGGGGAACAGAACAGAGCACACAGGATCACACCAGAGGAATGGGGAACAGAACAGAGCACACAGGATCACACCAGAGGAATGGGGAACAGAAGAGAGCACACAGGATCACACCAGAGGAATGGGGAACAGAAGAGAGCACACAGGATCACACCAGAGGAATGGGGAACAGAAGAGAGCACACAGGATCACACCAGAGGAATGGGGAACAGAAGACAGCACACAGGATCACACCAGAGGAATGGGGAACAGAAGAGAGCACACAGGAGCGTGCAAAAAAACACAAGGACACAATGTGACGAACGACAGGATCAGTCAGGACAGGACCTGAGGAATGGGAAACTAGAGTAGGCCTGCCTAGTCCTGGAGGTCCTTTGAAAGACTGTGTGTGTTCAAAACACTGAACTAATCAATTTGCTCAGTTGGTCAAGTGTGCTGCATGGTTGGAGCAAAATCCTGCAGCAGACCTCCAGGAAACGGGTTGACTACCAGAGGATAGGAAGTTGGACTATAAACAATCAGCAGAAATAAGAAAACAGGAGGTAGGAAAGTCACCACCAATAGGCCGACCAATCAACCGTCAGTATTGGGGTGTCTTACCTCCTCCTTCAGGATTGTAGAGTTCCACCCTGAACACCTTCTCCAGCTCAGGCACAGAGTTGTCGACGATAGTCACGCTGATGTACTTGATACGTTCTCCTGGCAGGAAGTCCAATACGCCATGAGAGTCCTGTGTGGAATGTGGGGAACCAACGGTTCCAGAGGCAATATGAGCTCATTATCAAACAACGATCAAATGAGTGAAACGCACAGGACTTGTGGTCGATTATCAGATCATCATCATTGTTACTCAAGTATTGGTGATTAATGTAAAGATGCCCATTGACCGTCCAATCAGAGCCCCTGATCTGCGGTATGAGGAATGAAAGGAATTACTTTATAGTACTCAGGGCCTTCGGAGGTCCCGTTGGTCCTGTAGCCAACCATGACTCTTCCCAGCAGGCCTTGGGCCCGGGCCACCAGCAGGCGAATCACACCGTCCTCCTCGTTGACCGTGATGTACGCAGGCTCTGTTGCCGGGTGAATCATGCCCTCAGCAGGTAGGCTGGGATGGAACTGGAGTAGACCTGGGGGAGAGAGATGGAGTATCGGGACTCAGAACAGACGCTCATCTGGCCTCACCGAAGACGAGGAACGGATAATAGACCACACCATATACCACAGGACCGTCCGCAACCTCCATCTAATCGAGTCTGTTAAAACTGTGCATCTGCAGTTAAAAACTGTGATTTTTTTCTTGCAACTAAAGATTTTTCCACATATTGAGCTTTATTAAGGAGAGAAGTGAACACCATACGCAGTGTGAAAAAATAGCAGTATATACACACCATATATAGTGTGATAAAATAGCAGTGGGCCAGACTCAAACCCTTGCTACAGTGGCATACAGTTAAGTATATGCACCGGAGGCAGAGTATTAGACCGCTGCACAACCCATAGGACACCGACTTAACAAACTGATTAAAGTAGAAAATATTGTGTCCATGCGTGATGTGTTTGTGTTGTGGATGAGAAGTGATATTGGGCGGGGGAACAGTGGTGTGTGAGTGTGTGTGTCACTCAATACCATAGGGATGGTCACTGGCCGTGATGGTGACCGTGGTGGCTGAATTGTTCGGGTCGACGCTGGCCCCACTGGTGGGGGTGGAGCCTGGCCTCCCGTCACCCGACTCCGCTGACACCAGGTTGACCCGGAAGGATTCCGCTAACTCAGGGGTGTCATCGTCCAGCACCAGCAGGTTCAGGACCTGGGAGTTGCAGGGTGTTGATGTCATAGCATATGAGAGGCGCAGGGTGATGATGTCATAACACATGAGAGGCGCAGGGTGATGATGTCGTAACATATGAGAGTCTGCGTGTAGATATTCCTAAGATTACAATTTGGTGTCTTAACGCTTATTGTGAAACAGATTTGATAACAAGTCTCACAAAACACTTACCACTTAAGTAAATGTTTTCAAGAAGAGAAATGGGGTTTTTGATTCAGCTACTGTTTAAGCCTAATTAGCAGGAGACACCTGTTCTCACTACAAATTCCTTTCGGCCACTGGGTGGGGCTAGAACTCAACAACATCACTGAATGAAAGTTAAATGTTTTTGGGGATGAAATACACTGAACAAAAGTATGAACACAACATGTAAAGTGTTGGTCTCTGGAAAAAACATCCCAGAAATTTTCCATACAGATAAAAAGCTTACTTCTTTCAAATGTTTTGCACTAAGTTCTAGCCAAGATCATGCATTCCTCTTACAAAATCTGTGAGACTGTTGCTTTTACATTTTTCACTGTATAACCAGACATCCAGAAAAACAGTTAAATGTTTCTCTTGAAAAGTTTGTGACCGTCTGTTTATAATAACTTAGTCTGATCTCCTTACACTTGGGTGTATTATATTGTTTGTACATCCCTGTGTAGATGCGTGTATTTATGTGTTTGCACATCCCTATGTAGATGTGTGTATTCATGTGTACATCCCTGAATAGATGTGTGTATTCATGTGTTTGTACATCGCTGTGTAGATGCGTGTATTCATGTGTGTTTGTACATCCCTGTGTAGATGTGTGTATTCATGTGTTTGTACATCCCTGTGTTGATGTGTGTATTCATGTGTTTGTACATCCTTGTGTAGATGTGTGTATTCATGTGTTTGTACATCTCTGTGTAAATGTGTGTATTCATGTGTTTGTACATCCCTGTGTAGATGTGTGTATTCATGTGTGTTTGTAGATCCCTGCGTAGATGTGTGTATTCATGTGTGTTTGTACATCCCTGTGTAGATGTGTGTATTCATGTGTTTGTACATCCCTGTGTAGATGTGTGTATTCATGTGTGTTTGTACATCCCTGTGTAGATGTGTGTATTCATGTGTTTGTACATCCCTGTGTAGATGTGTGTATTCATGTGTTTGTACATCCCTGTGTAGATGTGTGTATTCGTGTGTGTTCATACATCCCTGTGTTTGTACATTCCTGTGGTGATGTGTGTATTCATGTGTGTTTGTGAATCCCTGCGTAGATGTGTGTGTGATTGTGTGTAATGTTCTCCTGCATGTATTGGGTTGCTCTACATGCTAATTGCTCAATGGGGTTTCCCTGGCTCATGTATGATTGAAGAGTGCAGGGTATACTTCCCAGAACTCAGTGTGTGTGTGTGGTTATCGGAGTCTGGGTTTTCCCCCTCACCTCAGAGCGCTGGCCAGGCAGGAAGAGTACAGAGCCACTGGCATTGGCAAAGTCCTGGTGGGCCAGAACATTGCTGGTGGAGTTGAGCTGAGTGACGGTGTAGTTGATGTAGACATGATCCAGAGACCCATGTGTTCGTTCAATAACACAGGACATGGTGGAGCCTTCCTCTGATGTCTGGCCACAGAAAAACAGAGTCTATTAATGATTCTCCCTGAGCTAAACAACTACACACTGGAATGTTTTCATTACATTGTGGGACTTTTATAAGGGAGACCTTTACTTTGAAAGGATACGTGCGTGACTGGGTAAACAACATGGATGGATGGGGACTTGGAGAGCAAGGGCCGCAGGTGCAGCGAGTAGAATAGCTGGTTTTGATGACTTTGTTTTTCATAGTTGTAATACTTAATAAACCTTCTTGGTCACAGAAACGTTTAGTTCCTGGTCATCAATTACATTGTGTAACAATATTGTCACATTTACACCCGTCAAAGTACTGAGCCAACTACAAGAACACAGAGGAAATCATTCCTTTCACTGCATGACTGCTTGTTTTTCATTGAAGTCAGACCTGACTTTTCCCCAAAAATGCACACTGGCTCTGTAATAAGCACTCGAATGGACAGCTCTCCTCTAATTCCTATACAGGGATGATGTGATTTGCGGAGAAATCACCCGATAGCTCCACGTGCTTCATGACCTTTGTCCCCTTGAAGTGTTAGCGGATCCCCGGGTTCTGTCGGAATGCCATCCCTAGGTCCGCCACCTGGTGTTCCACCGGTACTCTCGTTCCACAGAAATGCCTGCGGCTGCTGTGCCACCTGTCACTCTACCTGACAACGGCCATTAGAGAGGCCACGTGCCCCGTCTCCCCTAAGAGCAGAGCGCGGTCGCTCCAGCCAGGCGTGAACACTGGTTAAAAATGCAAGACGACACGCGCTCACAAAACCACTCGCTTCAATTACACGTCCCTGCAGGTAACCCAATACCCACACTGTCAGGAGAGACGCTGGACCCCGGCCTATTAGACACTGTGGTGCAGTGGGTATCTGGACCTTGTGGTCTGCAGTCACCTCAATACAATAATTCACATAAATGACCAATGTGTGTATGTGTGCGTGCGTGTGTGTGTGTGTGCGTGTCTGTGTTCTTACGTCTGGTATGCAAGGCCCGGTGAAGCCAAATAACCCGTTGGCGTTGTCGCTCTTCATGACGCGCAGGGTGGCGGTGGGGTGGGGCAGGGGGAGTCGCGCCCCCCCGTGGACCGCCACCAGCTGTAGGTAGAACACCTCCTCCCCCTCCTCCTCCCTGTCATCCCTCACCTCCACCACAAAAGCCTTCTGCCTCTCGCCTGGCCAGTACTGCAGGTAGCCGGAGACATTCCTCAGGTCCGTTTTGGCGGGCTGCGCGTGGAGCTCGTGGATCTCGGAGCGGTTCAGTCTGCTGTGATAGAGGCGGAGGTCCTGCAGGAGGCCCGTGTAGCGCTGCTCCCCATACGGGTCGGAGCCGATCCGCACCGGAGCTGAAGCTGCAACACACCCAGGGGGTGGAATAAAAAAAAAAACCTCCAACAGATTTAGCTGCTGTCAATAAATGGGGTGCGGTGCCCAAAGGGGGTCCAGCAGTCAAAGTCGCTGTCTCTGGTGCACACGTACCACAGGAGCACGGGTTCGAATCCAGGCCGCTGCCTCTTCAGCAAAAAACTCTCCGCTATCTAATAACAAAGCATTAACATGCTCCCCCCACACACCCCGGTAACAAGACAGTGTTGTACAGTGAACAGAAAGATAATTTCCTACGATGACCCCCTGAGAGCTTGACCTTAACACCCCTGCCCCCCGACACACACCCACAAAGACCACCAGCGAGCAGAACAATGGGCAAATCGAGGAAGCTCGCCACGGTGACCACAGACAAAGCCTTGCGGACGACGTAAACGGAACACCGGTTGAGTTGACATACAATTTGGGACAAGCTGGATGTTTACACGTAACATCCCTTTGATAAACGTTAACCAGAGAAAAGCCATCGAGACGGACAGTCCCATCGGTGGCCCCTACAGAGAGCACTTTGTCTTCAGCCACTGAGGGGAGAGAACAAGGAAAACCACCGCCTGCTTTCTTCTGCCTGTAACAATGTCCAGCGGTGCGGCGGATAAAAGCGCTCGCTCAAGCAAGAGCGGGGTCTCCGTCCAAACAATGGGACCGCATGGCGGGGTTCTAACTGGAGGCCGCTCGACTACACGAGGGACACGAGAGTGAGGGGGGCAGCAGGGCCCCAAGTGACGTCAGACAGATGGAGACATCGACATCTGAGGGGACATAAGTATGTCGTGGGGTCTGATGAGAGGGATAAAGCCCACTGGGACAGGACCTCCTGGTAAAGACCGTAGCCAGGACTGTCTATTTGGACCTGGACAGTAATACCATTACTGTGTTTGATTAAAAGTTACACCTGCATTATTTTTAACTTGGTCACCTATGCTGATTTAGACCCCAGATAAAAAAATTCTGTCAAATGACATATACGGCCATCATAGCGATAGGATACAGGACTAGGCTTATGGAACTGCAGCTACGAAACATTCCCACATGACTGTTTTGCTCATTATTTTGAATTGTCTTAGGTAAAGATGTAACTATTGTGACTTACCATTATCAATGGCCTCCCCTTTGAGACTCCTGACCCCTCCGGGCATGGGGTTCCCATCCAGGAAGAACTCAATAATCCCATCATACAACGTGATCACTACGTGAAGCCAAACGTTGTCCTCCACAAACCTCTGCGCTGTGGCCCAGGCCACTTGGGTCTTGGAGAGTCCCAGAGCAGTGTAAAACAGCATCACGCTCACATGGGACTCGTTGGTCTGGACCTTCACTCCGTAGCACAGTGTCCCATTCTTGGTTCCCTTGGACACAATGAAGCCGTCGGTGTCTGGCCTGGGTACCAGCCAGGCTGAGAAGGTGAAGTTAGCCAGACTGCTGGCCCTATCCTCTGGACTGATGGTGCCGTAGGCACCCTGGAGGCCTGAGAAGAACCAGGCATCAGTGCCCGAGTGGTGTCTCCTGGCATAGGGCCTGAGCTCCACTTCCTTGGGGAAAGAGGCGCTGAGGAGGAGGTCTTGCATTGGAGGGAGGCCAAGAGGAAAAAGGCCGGAGAGAATTTCCCAAGCAACCCGCACCTCTCCGAATGTGCCCTGTTGCCGCAGGATGGTGAAGGACGTGACATCAGACATGTCCTCTTCTGACAGAACATCCTCAGCTACTTCCTGGTCCAGGTTCTCATTGGCAATGGTGAACACTCCAAATGGGTCATCGTTAAAGGGAATGAGAACGGAGGCATTGAGGGAATCATTAGCCAATCGGCCGCCTTCTCCGGGATAACCACCTGTGAAATATCACAAAAGAGGAAATGGATAATGCTTTATGTTAAGTTATTTGGGAATATGCTGTGAACGTAATCTTGGGGATTATATCATAAAATTTGTAAAAACTTAGTCATATAAACATATAGAATATGACACCTGTTTGTGGATGAATTTATTTCTGCCAGCTGTTGCACTGAAGATCTGTTGTTTAAGCCCAGTGAATATCATTCAAATACCCACAAAAGTTGAAAAACCACAGGGCTACTAGATGGGAAACGACACCCACTTGCTGTATAAATCATTACATCCCATTTCAACAGAGAGAACACGAGCAGTGTAAAGACCCACTGATGTTCCAGTCAAGAAAGTACTGAAGATCCATACACCTCATTTGCCCTCACTGTCTCTCACCTGAGATGTCAGTGAGCTTGAGAATGTAGAACTCATTGAACTCAGGAAGTTTGTCTGCGATGGCTTCCAGAACAATGGGCTTGGTATTTTCTCCCGTGGTAAAGGTGACCGAGCCAGAGGTGTTGACAAACTCCTGGCCGGGCGTCAAAGCTGCGTCATTGGCGTACAGGCCCCAGAACACCGTCACGTTGCCAAAGTGGCCTCGGCTCCTGATGACGCTAGGAGACGAAACACAGGCATGAAGAGCTGAGGAAGAACTCACAACAAGTTAGCCCTAAAGTACTCGGAGACGGGAGTGTCAGCAGGTTTCTGTGTCTTCACTCAAATCAGAAGTATACAAGACACACACGGAGGTCAGGTGTTCTGAAGGCTGGAGAATCTTCTTACTAGACGACGTTGGTCTTGCCCTCCTCCACACGTTTCTCTGTGGATTCCAGGGAGAATATTCCGTTGGCCTCGTCGTTGGCCTCAATCACAACAGTCGCTGTGGTCGCTCCATACACAACAGTATCACCTGTCCCCACACACACACACACACACACACACACACACACACACACACACACACACACACACACACACACACACACAGGGTTACAATGATGGTGCACACACACACGTGTGTGAATTAGTGACACAGTTGCTGGGTGTTACAGTCAGCTGCAGTTGACATTCGTTTATGCGCACGGTCCCTGCATCAATGTCCGACGCCTGTTAAAACTGTCCCTCTGTTTTAATTAAATAACAGTACTGAACCAGAGAACAAATATAAGAAACAATGTCCTCAAGATGACGAAGATCTTGATTTTTCAATATTCTTATTTGAATGTAACATCTTGATTGGGTTTAAAATGAATCAGAACCTCTTTTAAGTTCGACCTCAGCATGTGCTTCTGTTTTTTACAGGAGGAACCTAAGATGAAGGAGGTTTCATAACATGGTCATTGTAAATATCATAAACAGCAGAAGCTGTTGTGGTTTTAGCGTAGCACACGGTAACCAGGACGACGCAGTGGAGAGGGGTCTGAGAGGGTTTGTATGCGGATGCCCTACGCGAAAATAGTATAAGAGCCCTCCCTCGTAAACTAAGGCTTGGTAAGGAGCATAGAGGGTTAAAGTTTTTCTTTTCCTGGCAAAGTGGTCCATGTTCAGTCAGCCATTATTGCAGGCCAGGCAGTTTGGGAGAACATGCTGGCTGGTTGGCCGGCTGTCTGGTTGGCTGGCTGGTTGGCTGGCTTTGAGCTGCAGCCTGTGGAGTGACTCTGATTTTGGTAATTAAGTTCCCACTCCAGGCCCACCCTCCTTCCTGCCCGCCTGTGTCACACAATACTGGGATTAGTAGGGCTGTTCAGGGTCACCAGAGTCAATGCTAATCGACACAGGTATTCACTGATGTACAGAAATAACTGTCGAAATGGCTGGTGCGGCGGCCACTGAACAAGAAAATATTGTATAGTCAACACAACCCTGGAGCGGCAAATGCCACGCTCTACCAATTGAACTAGACAATGACTACATGTGATTGGCATACTGTAAATCTGGGCATTTGTGTTTCGTGACTATTTAAGATCTCTGGTTCTCAAACCTCCAGGACCCAAAATTTCACAACTGGCCTGAACTCCTGATTCAACGAGTCAAAGGCTTGATGATTAGTCGTCAATTTAAAACACGTCTGCTAGCATTTAAATAGTTAAAGAACAGTACATGGATCATATGGGGATCCCCAGGAAGAGGTGTGAGAACACTAATTTAGACTGAGCTTTCATTGTCTAGGTTGTCAGACATGAGTACATCATGAGTACAGGAAAGCCCACATGGGATTTTTTAATAATATGACCTGACCAGAACAGGCTGGAGCCCAGCTACTGGCTTCAACTCATGCCTGATGTTTTCCCTGTTGAGGTTAGGAATTCAGAGGAAATGCGTTGTTAGTTTCAGTGCAGGGGAAACGTGGCCATCCTGCACACCTGTGGAGTTGTAGAGGATGATGTAGAAGGGCTCATCGGTCTCGGGTATGTCGTCCTCCACCACGGCTACAGAAATGTTCCTCGTCCATGTTCCTAAATCGAACACCAGCACACTGCTGTCACTCAGCACGGTCAAGTCACCTGGTGACGCCTCGCCATAGTCCACGCGATACATCACCGTGGCGACAAAGTCGGCCAGACCGGCCCTCAGAACGGTGAAGTTAGCCGAGCCACCTTCCCGAACCCTGACAACCACAGGTTCTAAAAGGAAGACAATCTCATGTCACCTGATACACCCACTATGTCACCTGACAAAAACACTGTGCTTTATATAAAGTATTTGGCTGTAATTCAAAGAAACAGATCCTTACCGGCAAAGTAAATTGGGTCATCGTTTTTGTTTATATGCAAATTTGCGTTGAGCATGTTCCCAATTCTTGCTCCCCCCATCGCATTCAGGAGTGTGATGGTGAAATTCTCCATGTCCTCTGGGATCTTATGAAGGAAACAACACCACATTCAGTCAAAGATGTGTGGAGAATTTGGCGGAAACCGTAGAAAGCATGACACTCTCCTGCCACAGATCCAACTGCCGATTATGTCAAGGAGTCCTGATTGTGGTAGTAGGTCAATTATGTACGTGGCTCTCGATCATCTGCTAAAAGATTACAATTCTGAAATAATGAGGTAAAAAAAAGGCTTTACCTCATCTGGCACAGAGAAGAGGGTGAGGTTTTTCAGATACTCCCCTTCGGCAAACAAAACGTATCCCTGAACGGGGCTGACGTCAGCTGACGTGTTGGGCTCCAGTACCCAGGATACAGACACCTCCCCGAAGCCTCCCCTGTTCCTCGCCACGGGATAAGCCGCTGCCGAGGAGATCAACAACAACTGTTTACAATACAACAAGGCACCTTTTCCCTGATCATCATCATCTGTACACAAAATCCTCATCTAAACAATTAGAATCACTGTTATCTGTTTTGTAAAACTGCAAATGTAAATTGAATTTTTTAATTATTAGAATGAAATAGAATGTGTAATATTTTACTCTTCTCGTCAGTTTGTTATAATGCAGTCAGTTTGTTATAATGCAGTTAGTTTGTTATAATGCAGTCAGTTTGTTATAATACAGTCAGTTTGTTATAAT
>JACXGI010016065.1:0-16493 GCA_016801175.1 Esox masquinongy | reverse complement strand
AAAAGGTGAATGCGCTACCCTGGCCCCGTCAAAGTCCTGATTTCATTTAAACTGAGAATCTCTTGTACTATTTGAAAATTGCACTCTTGAGCATGCTTGAGCAAATCTACCAAGTTAATGGGCCAAAATCCCTCCAACACTTACGTTTTCTTAAAAGTATTTCCCAATACATATCTAACGTCATCTTACAAATATCATCTTTATAAAATTTCATAGCGAAATGTCAGTTCACCATTTATAATTCAGGAAAATAGGAGAATTGGTCAGGGTCTGAATACTTTTCCAAGGCACAGTAAATACTTACAAAATGTTAACTAAATTATTTTTTTACCAATAAAATCGGAAATAGACGTCTGCTGATAATCCCGCCTCTGTATGCCTATGTAAATAATGCATTAAAAATCAGCTGTTTCCAGCTACAATAGTCATTTACAACATTAATAATGTCTACACTGTAAATGTGATCAATTTGATGTTATTTTAATGGACAGAAAATGTGGTTTTATTTCAAAGACATTTCTAAGTGACCTGAAAAATGCTTTGTTGTTTCTCTGTAATATGAGCCACCTAGCAATGTAATGAAGATGGATTTAGTTAGACAGATAGGTAGGTTACCAGTCTCCGAATGTCATAATTAACTAGAGTAGGTTGTGTTACTTTTGCCAGCCTTACTTCACCAATTGACAGCGCACATGGCAATAATGTTGCCTGGCACACAGAGTACAAGCTGCTCCTGTAAACCATCGCATCTAAACCCATTTTATAGAGTACTGTGGTGAATGCAGTAGCACTACACTACACACACAGACTACGCTAAACTGAGTAACCAGTAAATGTACTTTAAATATTTAAATACAGTCTCTGCTGCCTGGTAGAAAAATATGGCCTTGTACTCATCCTGGGCCCCATTGCTGGCAATCCCTGGTCTAACAATATCAGCTGGCATAGCTACCAGGGTTTCTAAACTTTACAAAAGCAAACAATTACAAAATGTACTGATGACTCAAATTCCTTTGAATCTGTTAGCCAGATTTTAGCAGTGATGCTGAGAAGCATATTTTGTTTCTTAAAAAAGTGAACCCACAGTCAGGATACATCAAGCTCAATAGTCATGCTCAGATGCCCTGAATGTGCACATTTTTGCAATATACAGCATTATGATTATTGCACTAGATTGCAGCAAAAAATAAAATTAAACTACATTTCTGCACAAACTTATGAACTGGTTTCACCCCCCAAAAAAAGGTTAATATTATTTTTATGTTAAATTTGTATTTGTTTGTTAGTTATATTTAGTTCATTAAATCACTCCAATCAATGCTGGTCAAGAAAATTCCTATGGAATGGAGTCTGTTGCTCAGGTAATTGTTTGGAAAGTCTTACAAAGTGTGATACTGATATTACAGATGGACCAATTAGAAGTTAAATCATGGTGAAAAAACCCTATTTTACCTAATGACATAATTTTTACAGAATTTCAACAAATTTTTACAGGATTTCAACCAAATTAACAGGAGTTTCATGATTTCTATTTCAGAACACTATCAATCATGTTCAATGTTTATTTTACTTGAAAAATCACATTATTGTCCGTGTTTTAGATCGGTTGCTTGAATCACTTTCAGACCCACTCTCTCTTTATGCTGAACCATGCATTTAAGAACCATGAAAAAACTTATAGAGCCGCCACATTCATTTCACATCTTGGTCACAATACTATAACATTTGCTGAAATGTATCTTTCCCTGCTTTTTTTCACCCAAGCTGAAGCTGTATCAGATAAATCCTGAAGTGGAGAAGTAATGTGGTTAGCCGAATCAATAAGCTTACATCTTCATTCAAGCCTCTCTAAACCATCTAAGCCCTGTCCACCACAGAGGCCAGGGATGAGATTGAAAAGGCAAGATGAGAGGAGAGCTCATGTCCTCCTCCTGAATCGCATTGCCACTCGAGCACTATAGACTTGCCATTGACCCAATTTCCCAGGGTTGGCTCAATAATGTGTCTACCATGCAATACTGTCACCACGCCACCGTATCGTCAGGTGATGGGGGATTATGCTGGACCTTCTCACTGTGCTGTGGTAATGTATTCCCTTTGAGGCCTTGCTTCCCTCTGCTTCCTCTGCCCACAGCTACACTGAGTTTCTGTGACTGTTCAAACCATTTCAAACTGAAAACTGAAGGAAATTTGATTTCTTCAAGAAAAAGCTCTACCATAAAAGGACACCATTTCATTTGAAATACATCTGATGTATTTAACTCACTATAGATCAATGGATATAAATGAAATATATATCTTGACATAATACCAGGGTAGTTGTAATTTATTTTTATGTATGACTTAGTGTGGTCTATTCGGTGTACAAATTGTAGGAAACAAAGCATTCCAACCACCCATGGGAGATTGTACCTTTATGCAAATTTCAATGTAAAATGAAATAACCTTATTTCTATTATAGCTTCTTTTATCACTACTCAAAACACTATACTCCATCATATAGAGATATATATTTGATGACAGCCTGATATAAAAAAGGTGAATTAGTAACAAATATATTTTTTCTGTTTTCCAAAATTCTATTGTTTTTTTCCAAACTTTATATTCATTTTGGTACATTTGATAGGTTTTCAGGAGCAAAACGTTCTATTGATCAAGTGGTGATTTTAGTCTCTTTAACTCTCTTGTGTACACTGACAAAATAAAACTCTATATGGCCATTTGTGTCTCACGTAAAGGTTCTTTAAATGTAGAAAATGCTGTAGATTTGTTCTCTAAATAGTCTTTGGTCATAGCTGTATTGATTTTCTACATTTCTAGTGTTGATTTTAGAATTAGCACACCTATAATGAACCAAACAACCAGACAGTGGTGGGATTTTCATTTTAATAATCAGAGTTGAACCAATGCCAACCACATCATTTTTATATTTCTCAGTAACCTCTCTTGCATGTTTATGGTATTTATTTTTGCATGTAAATTAATTGATTCCGTAATTTTTTTCTCAACTATTCCTATATTTTACTAATGGCACCTATTACAGAAATGATTGTTTGTTCCAGTGTATAAGGTAATCTCTTATTTTGTTGGATATCCTCATTGGATGGATTCCAATAGGAATTATGCATCACTTTGCAAGCCGGCATTGCATGACCTGCATTCCTTATATGGCCTTGTCTATCAGGCTGCTGTAATGTCTTAAAGGATTACATTTGAATTGTGATTGGAGTCTTTTCGGTGAGCCAGCCATTGTGGCTCTGTTCATCTCAAAGAGACAGCACATGTTGCACCAAAATGACTATTTTTTTAAAGCAATTCTCACAAATATCCCCAGAACTGTGATAAAAGTGCACATTTCTAATGTCAAAAAAAGAAAAATAGGTTTGAAATATACTACTGTTCAAAAGAAATGTCCTCGTTTTTGAAATACATTTTTTGTCCATTAAAATAACATCAAATTGATCAGAAATACAGTGTAGACTTGTCTCTATTAAGAAGCATTGTTGGAATGTCACTCACTACGTACTGTACTAAAGTACAGTACATAGTGAGAGGTATTCCAACCATATTTCTTAATAGAGACAAGTCAGTGGGGGTTGAAAATCTTACTTTGGGGTAAGCATGCCAACAGGAAAATGAGGCTGTTTGCTTTAGGAACCCCCCAACTCTCACCCCAGGATTAAGAAATGTTTGACGATTCCCTAAGTGGTTTTGATTTTATTATGCAGAGTACAATACCACGTGCAATGTACGTGTATGTTCTTCTGCAGCTTAAGAAGTGTTGTTCTACTGAAACATTCACTTCTAATGTCTGTCTGGGTTTGTGGATTTCATCCAAAGTCTAGATGTAACACATTACCATTTTTACACTGTTCCTGATAGTGCAGAGACAGTGTTTGCATAGGTGTGAATGCTTGGAGCGTCTAAACTTTTCAAGCTGGGGAAAAGCTGCCAGGTACAGACGGCAGGTAGTGAGTGCTACACTTGCCGACCCCATGAAGTCTGAAAACTTCGAGCTTTAATGCGTCCTACTGAACTTCTGCACCTTAAGATTAAGCCAAACATACCCAGTCCAAGTCACTTCTATTTAGCTAATCCCCCTCCTCTTTATTTTGGCTGGGAGAGGTTATAACATGATTTCTAAGCCTCTTACGGATTGATATCCAGGTGGGTGCGTTGAGGTTTCCGGCATGTGCTTTGGGTGCTCAATAAAGATCGAAAAATGAAGTGTCAAGTTATTGGAGTCCGGGTGAGAGAGTTCTGTACTTGTTCTAAAACTTTGAGTCAAGGTGACAAGGTTATTTCAGAGAGTTAGAATTGCACCTGTCACTGTGATAGAGAATAAGGTAGATTGGACATCCTCAAGTCAGGGAAAACTGGTTTGAAGCAACATCTGGACAACCTCCGTATTTCTGTCATCTCCCTCCATATAATTTTCCTTCTCTGTGTTATCTTTTCTCTTTTCCCTCTTTGTTTTTTCATCCACTGAGGACTTCTGTCATTTCCCAGTCCAGGTGGGTCAGACTATTCACATTCCAGATGGCAGGGGGTGGGCAAAAAATAACAGGAGACAGATTCTCCCTCCTCCGGGAGCACAAACGAGCAGTCAAAGATACTCTGCCGCTAAAGCTTTCCCAACAGTATGGGTGTGGACACTTTAGTTTGGGGACGGTCTGTCCTGCTTAAGATTGTAATTTACATTAACAGACACAATTGCAGGAGATTAAAGAGCTGCAAAGCTGCAGTCCCTGCCTAATGATTATTTTCGTCTTATGAGATCCTTTCCCAAAGAATGGCAGAGCAGTGAACAGTGGTTAATTATTGTGGGACTCTTGTGGTGGATATCTCTGTGTTCATTCACAGGCAATCAGGAAAGAAAACCGTGGACAGGGCCAGGAACAATAGCAGCTATGAAAATGTCTTAAAGCTTATTTACTGAATATCGGAAGAGAGTGACCTTGCTGGCCTTTATTGTGTCAAGCAAAGAAAAGACTAGAAAGTAATTTTAATATCCTTAAAATTAGCATATTTAAGCCAAACTCTAGGCTCAAGTAGCAGACTTGTATTCCTTTTTAGATGACAGTCACAGCAGGGCTTTGATGTTGCTTACTGAACTTGTTGTTTCTGATATAAAAGTGCAATGAACATTTGTTGACATGAGGAAAACTCAATGGTCTATGATTAGCCTACTCTGACCCACATTGTGAGCAGGATGGTCATTTTGTGTGTTTCTCTGAATAGAAAATGTAATCTACTATTATAACACATTAGCCATTAATTAAAATTGAGCAGTTGGACATACATGTATGGATTAAAAGGTTTGTAAAGCTCAGGACAATGCCAGTAGGGCTGTATTTTCTCATGTGTGATAGCTAAATATATTTCACTCTGCAAGAAGTAACGGTAGACTTCAATTTCCCAGATTGTGTCAGACATAGCCACTAGATGATGATGAACTTTCCCATCCTGGGAGAAGGTTAAGTGGATATTTGGTAAAAAACTGTAAACAAACAACACATGCTTCTGACATTGAGTGGTGCTTGTTAATCTGGGAAAATATAAGAGGAAGCCTAATAGCGACTACAGGGATCAGCTGTTACATCATCATCCTCAGATCCAGTAAAAGGGTAGGAGTAGCCATAGAGAGACAGGTATATTGGAGCAATTTGTTTTTACAGAATAACATTGAAAAGAGCAGTTGTTCTCGACCCCTAACACATGTTCTGTCTTGTTCCCATAACTCTTCTCTCTGCTCCTGGGAAAAGAGAAACAGAAAATCTGGAGAGAAGTTTTTGCGCTTACAGTTAAATTCCCCGCCTCTCTCTCCCCCTGTGCATTCCAAACTCATCAAAGGATGACAACCACCCCGGCCCAAAAAGGCCTCCCTCGCTCAGCTTTACCTAATGGATGTCTTACATGATAACCCAGCCTGTCACTTTGTGTAGGCTCTGTGAGCATTTGAGCTGGGGCTCGATCCCCCACACAATAAGACCTAAGTGATACTCCCTATTCCCCTGGGTTCAGCTTCATGTGGATGAATGGTTTTTTTACAAGGGCAGAGGCAGGTTATTCTGTTAGATTTGAACGCAAAAGAAGACCTCTCTCACTCTCCTTTGCCTCCCTCCCTCCCTCTTCTCCCCTATGGTTTCTTCATCAAACAGTCCTCTGATTAAAAGCACACATAGCTTCTATAACATACCTATTGCTTCAAAGGATGAATTTTGAGAAGAGGAAATAAGAAGTCTTTATTTTCAAGGATCAACAAAGGAATCATGAAAGAGGCTCCGAGAGAGCCAGGCTTTTATTGTTGTCTTCTAAAGGTCCTATTTTCTCGGCAGCTGCCACCATATTCTGTTTGCTTATCTTTTCAAACAATAGTCTAACTGTGATTCGCCTTCTTCCTCTCTTACCTATTACTTTCTCACTCACTTTCTCTCTCTGATTCCCATCATCTTTCTCTGTTTATGCTTAACCAATCATTTTTCCAACTGGCAGCACTGCTCAGAACAAATATATTTTCTTGCTGTGTTCTAAATTTAGGGATTTGCCCTTTTTCATCTGTAGATGATAAATTATTCTCATATTACTCTTGCCTATCATCAGCATACTTTGAAAACACATTTCAGGGATGTGCAGACTTTTAGACCTGCTGTAAAACATGTATTTACAAACCAGTGTCTGGGGAAACCAGAAAAGAATAGAAAGAACTAGAAATGTGACTCAATTGTCTCTGGTGGTGAGCAGGTCATAGCAAACGGAGAAAGGAAAGATATTTAGAGAGTGGTGTCTATTACAATAGCAGTAGTGCCTGTGTCAAGTGTAATTTGACCAGAAACCTTTGGCCTCTTTGTTTGACTTTGAGTCATATAGTCAAATAAACTAACACATCTGTTGAAATGGCAGGATAACCAGCATGGAGCACAAAACCCATCCATTTTGTATTGGATTTTAAACATTATTTACTAGTGTTAATAAATGTAACACTTAAAGGACATTTACTGTTTTCTTGGAATAATTAGTCCTACAAGGAAAACACATTTAAGATCATGTGCAATTTAATGTTCATTCTAATGTTATTACAATGTTTTTGATCAAACACCTGTGCTTAACTAGTCATATTAGCTCATTGTTATCCTACACAATGTGCATCCATATATTTGAGAAGAGAAAAAATGTTTTCACAATTGTTTCTGTATAAATGCTTGTGCAAATAAATTACATTTATTTACAAAATTTACAAATTGTGTTTTGATTAACATATTTTGGAATATTTTAAGCAATAATCAAAAATTACTAATTTGAAAGTAATTGCAAAATCCAGATTTCCAAAGATACTGGATAACAAGTTCAAATTGCTGACACCATCATCACCTTCCTGGCTGCAACATAATAACCTGGATGTAAAGCCAGTGAATGCCTTCTGTCACCGGGGCTTTATCTGTAATACCTTTCAACATATTATTGCCTTCATTTATAGTGAGGCTTATCCAAACTCAACTTGTTGGGCAGTGACACAACTCATGCATATATTTTTTTGTTCTCTTTAGTCTTCTCCACACTATTTAATGTGTTATCAGGTGGCATTGGACTGAGGAAGATAAGGGAAGAAAACTAATATCTCCAGCACAATGTCGGCTGTTATGAAGTCAAGCCCTCAATATTTCAGTAGTGATACATGGGGTTGATAAAAATAACGACAAAGCTACCTTTCTAAAGTGTTAATAAGTTTAATACATGACTGGAGCCAGTCGGAAAGAATGTAATTATGCTGCTTTGGGTCCATGCTTGCTTTGAACCTATAAGGGAATCCTCCATTGCTCAATGCACTATTTGGTGCAAATATTTGTGTTAGCATGTACACTACCATTCAAAAAATTAGGGTCACTTAGAAATGTCCATGTTTTTAAAAGAAAAGCACATTTTTGTCCATTAAAATAACATCAAATTGATCTGAAATACAGCGTAGACACTATTAATGTTGTAATGACTATTGTAGCTGGAAACGGCTGATTGGCACGTTGTGTTTGCTTTTTCAAGTTTATCATTTTAAAAGGCTAATTGATCATTAGAAAACCCTTTTGCAATTATGTTAGCATCGCTGATAACTTTTGTGCTGTTGTGATTAAAGAAGCAATAAAACGGGTCTTCTTTAGACTAGTTCAGTATCTTCAGCATCAGCATTTATGGGTTCGATTACAGGCTCACTGCGTGCTCTGTCCCTCTCTGGTGCTCCACCTTGCCGGTGTACTAACCGCCGGCAGAAGCAGATGGCAGCAGCGCACCCATCACACACACACACACACACCTGTTTTGAGTTTGTTATTATGATGTCTATATTAGTTCCTGGTTTTCACCTGCACCTCATGGGTTATTATGTCAGTTGGACCGTGTGGTGGCGCGTTTTTAAAGACTGCATTAAAAGAGAACTCAACGTTATTCTCCATTTTGTTGAATTCCTTTTTGCCTCGCCTTTTACGCCCTCGCTTCCCTCGCACCTCACAGAATAACCTGTCAGCACATAGGGGCACTTTTTTTTCTTTTTTCGATCAGTTCGTTCGTTTCGGGGTTTTCTTTTAATTCTAGTTTGAGATGAGTCAGGGTGGGCACGGGGATGGGCTGGAGCCTTGAGTCGTGCTAGAGGGTAGACTCCGTGCCATGGAGGGACAGATCGCCGGATTGGTAACAGTGTTCGGCGAGATGATGTTGCACATGGCAGCACGGTCGGGAGGGGAGAGCCCAGTTTTTATTGAGCCAGTTGTGCTTCCCGTTGTCGACCGTGTGGAGTCCAGGTAAGAGAACTCCGGAGAACCTTGCCTGAAAAATGTGATGGTAATCCGGAGGGTTGTCATGGTTTCCTTCTCCAATGTGAATTGTATTTTGGAGATAAACACTATACAGATAACGAGAAGGAGACCACGATAATCACCATCTGGGTACGAATGGGTAACGGCGCTATGGGATGGCGGGTCAAGGGAACTGAGGTATTTTCCCATTTTCATCGCCCAGTTCCGAGCCGTGTTTGACCATCCCGCAGAGGGGCGGGATTGGGGCGGGCGGCTTATGCACCTTAGGCAGGGAACGTGCACGGCCTCGGAGTACGCGCTGTCATTCCGGATGGTGGCGGCGTCTAGTGGCTGGAATGAGCCGGCTCTACAGACCGTTTTTCACAGGGGACTGGAAACTGAGGTTCAGATAGAGCTGGCGTGCATAAGCGCTTCCATGCCACTGTACATCTACATCGTCCGGGCCATTGCCATCGACGGGCAGCTTCGGGACCGTGACCGTTTGGCGCACCGCGTCCAACTGGGACTGGGGATTACGAGGCTCACCGCAGAGGAGAGAGAACGACGGAGTCAGCAGAGTCTGTGCCTGTTCTGCGGTGAGAAGGGGCACTTCCGGAAGGGGTGTGCCTCGGCCCTGGCACGGGACAGGAAAGGGTTGAGTAGCCGGGCAGCACTGGTTGGCACAGTAGGTGCCTTGCGCTTACATAACAGAGCAAGCCCTTTCTGTTGCTCAGTTGTGTTGTCTGGGTGGCTTTCCCTCTCATACATCCACAGCCATGATTGACTCCGGGGCTGCGGGAAGCTTTATCGACCGCTCCCTGGTATCTGCTCTCAGGCTGCCGTGACGCCGTTTGAGGTTCTCGATGCCCATCCAGGCTTTAGATGGCAGTCCTGTGGGGTCTGTTTCCATCACCCACGTGACCCACCCTCTCACACTCACCATCAACGGCTGCCATCGAGAGAGACTGGAATTAATGGTGATGATGTCATCCATACACCCCATCATCCTGGGTCTTCCATGGCTCCAGAAACACAACCCCAACATCACTTGGAGCAAGCGGAAGATCCTGGGATGGTCCCTGGAATGTCGGAAGACCTGCTTGACCATCATGTGTGGAGAGCCCGGAGAGCGCCCTCCCAGCCAACATTCCACCGGAGTACGCAGACTTAAGCGAGGTGTTTTCCAGTGAGAAAGCCAGGTGTCACCCTCCTCACCGTTCCTGGGACTGCGCCATTGACCTCATACCAGAAGCCGCACCCCCCGAAGCCAGATCTAACCCTCTTGTTGGCCGAAAATGACGCCATGGAGACGTACATCAAGGAAACGCTGGAGCAGGGACACATCTGCCACTCCACAACCCCTGCTTCAGCGAGCTTCTTCTTCATCAAGAAGGACAGGGGACTTCAGCCCTGTATTGACTACCAGGGGCTAAACAACATCACGATCAAGTACAGGTGCCGATGCTCCTCATCCCATCAGCCATTGAGCAGCTGAGGGGGGCACACTTCTTCACTAAGCTCAACCTCCGGAGTGCCTACAACCTGGTGCAGATCCGGGAGGGGAACGAGTGGAAGACAGCCTTCAGCACGGCGTCAGGCCACTATGAATATTGGCTCATGCCATACGGGCTGGCCAACGCCCCTGCTGCATTCCAGTCCTTCCTCAACGAGGTGTTCCGGGATATGTTGGGGAGGAATGTGGTAGTTTACATCGATGACATCCTGGGGTACTCCCCAACATACCCGGAACATGTGGCCAACGTCTGCACTGTCTACTCGACCACCAGCTGTACGTGAAAGGCTCATTCCACTAGCCCACCATCCCCTTCCTGGGGTACCGCATTGCTCCGGAGGGCATCCAAATGGAGGAGCTGAAGGTGGAGGCAGTGAGGTCATGGCCAGTCGCGAAGGTCATCAAGGAACTTTCATCAGATTTGCCAACTTCTACCGCCGATTTATCAGGGGATTCATCGCCACACCACTCACGTCATTGCTGAAAGGCCAACCACAGGGCCTCCACTGGACCCCAGAGGCAGAGAAGGTCTTCTTCGACCTGAAGGGCAGATTCACCACCACTCCCCTGCTACGTCACCTGGACCCACTCAAGCCCTTCACGGTTGAGGTGGACGCATTAGAGGTTGGGGTGGAGACGGTCCTCTCCCAGCAGCACGGGACTCCTCCCAGACTCCACCCCTGTGTGTAGTTCTCCAGGAAACTGACTGCTGCAGAGAGGAACTACAACGTGGGTGACCGTGAGCTACAGGCGGTGAAGTTGGCCCTGGAGGAGTAGAGACACTGGCTCAAGGGTGCCCGGGAGCTGTTCACAGTCCTGTTGGACCACCGGAACTTAAAACACATCAGGGCTGCGCGGCACCTGAATGGGACCCCAAGCCACCTACGCGCCCCCCGGACAAGACCTGCGTGCCCCGGAGAGTGCGGGGCCGGTTGGTGACCTGGGCACACACTACACCAGCGAACAGGCACCCAGGCATCACCCGGACCCTGGAGGTGCTCCGGGAGAAGTACTAGTGGCCTGGCATGGGAAGCACTGTGTGGCACTACGTCCTCTCCTGCAGTGTGCGCACAGTCAAAGGCGCCGCGAACGGCTCCAGCGGGCAAGCTCCACCGCCTACCAGAACCTCAGCGACCCTGGTCCCACCTATCTGTGGACTTCATCATGGACCTGCCATGATCAGAGGGGAACACCACCATCGCGATGGTAGTGAATCGATTCTCGAAGATGGTCCACTTCATTCCACTACCCGGCCTCCCCTCTGCCCTCCAGTTCACTGAGGTGCTGTTTCAGCAAGTCTTCTGGCTTTATGGATTTCTATGGACATAGTCTCTGACCTTGGCTCCCAGTTCACGTCTCGTGTATGGAAACCCTTCATGTCCAGACCAGGTGTTGCGATCAGCCTCACGTCTGGGTAGCACCCACAGAGCAACGGGCAGGCGGAGCGTACCAACCAAGAACTGGGGAGGTTCCTCTGGTCTTACTGCCAAGACAGACCAGGTGAGTGGACCTGTTTTCACACCTGGGCGAACTATGCTCAGAACTCCTTGCGCCATTCCTCCACAGGTCTCACCAGCAACATCCAGGCCATCGAGGAGCGACCCTCCTGAGTTCCGTCCAGGTGGACAAGGCGTGGTTGTCCACGAGGGACCTCCCGCTCCGTCTGCCCTGTCGTAAGTTGGGTCCCCGGTAAGTAGGGCCATTCAAGGTCCTCCAGAAGGTAAACAACGTCACATATGAACTCCAGCTTACCGCACCATACACTAACATCTCTCCCTCTTTCTGGTTTCCAGCTACAATAGTTATTAACAACATTAACAATATCTACACTATATTTCTGATCAAATTTGATGCTATTTTAATGGAAAAATATGTGCTTTTCTTTCAAAAACAAGGACATTTCTAAGTGACCCCAAACTTTTGAACGGTAGCATATGTCTCTTATTTCACTTTCTCCAACATCTCACATCAGTCAAAAGTAAATTAATTACATGGAGGGTAAAAAACAGAACTAAAATATAGACTGACTAATACATATTATCATCGTACTTCAATATAAGATTAAATTGTTGGAGTTATCTCTCATGGGCAGATTCTGCATGTAAATGACAAGAAACTGTCAAGCGTCACTTTCAATAAGAGCAGCATCGTTCCTGTTTTTTTTGTTAATAATTATTAGGATGAAAAAGGAATGATAAATGGCTGTGTTTAAACTGTGGTACTGATTTCCAGCCTATGTGTGCATTATTTACTGTCCCAGGGGAAGCTGGAAAGGATGGAACGTTTGTTCTACAGTTATATTTTTATGAAAGTGCTGGGTTGGTTTTGAAAACATCTTCACTCACTTCTTTTATGTTTAGTGTTATGCTTCAACTGCTTTGCGCCTCACACGGTAAATAAGCACTATTGATTTTAACGGGGGAGGGGTTTGGCCGAGAGATTCCTTTTGCAAGAGGGGAGACTTACTTCAAAGAACTTCGTAGAACTTGTAAAAGTACACAATTGTATTGAACACAATTGTAAAATTATTTCCCATCTTAAGTAAAACATGAACTAGCAAACTTTTACAATATTATTTTGCTTCTTTTTACCCAAGATCATTGTGGGAATATTCCATTGCCAGTGAACAGAAAGTAAAATCCTGTGCCGGACTTGTCTGGATACCGCACAATGATTTGCCTTCTTGCATTTCCAATCTTACCTGTTTTGTTTTCTTTTTTGCCTTCAGGGGGAAAAAAATTGCTGGAGGCAAGGTGTACAGCCTTCAGGATCTCCAAGAAAAATTGTTTGAGCATTGAGATGTATTCCTGAAGTAAGACATTTTGAACTGTGCAAAAACATTTTTTGTATTATTATTTTTTTTTCTTGCTGTGTGTTGTGAAGGTGGTCGTGAGAAAATAAAAGTACCTTCTGAATTTTACAAATTCCATTCAAAGCAAGCATTAAAAGAAATTACTCAAAGCGTAAATGGATGTCAAATGTCTACACTCTCTTGCAAAAGGAAAATGTAGATTTTGTTCATGTAAAGCCTGAAATCAAGAGAAATCATGTCTGACCTTTTTTCTTTATTTTAATAAGATCTTGTAACAAACAATATATTTAAAATGTATAATTTTCTGTTGCATTGGTTGCATATTTAGTGTTTGATAGAGTTGTTAATCTAAATGTTTATTTTTGATTGTTCTTATGTTCTTTTGAATCTATTAAGTGTAAGTGAATCACTTAAAAAAGTGGGTGGGGGCTGTGAAATGACAGTATCTGCCTAAGATAAAAGTAATTTGTAGAACCCCAATTATTTGAGCTAAATATGCGATAGTTATACTGTCCTGAAAGTAGAATCTTAAGAACACAAAGATGTGTTTGGCCATGACCTTCATAGGCAGTACAGCATTGGAATTTGTTACGAGACTGCCATGTCTTTTTCCTCAAAGTTGCCTTGTCACAAAACATACTGTACTCTCTGGAACAATGGTTCAATATGGTTAGTGTGTATATGGAGGAGCAACTTTGGTTAAGAAATGGGTTTCTCATTTGACTTTATACTTGACTTTGTCTGTGACTCACTGGGAAGATCAGTCGTATATCCTTCACATCCTCTCTCCTTGTCTCCTCTACAAAATGCATTGAGGAGAAGGTCAGAAGAGGCAGTCTGGCATTGTCATCTAATGGCTCTAGAAAAGCAGAACCATCATAAGTAGGAAGCAATTCAATTCCTCACAGTTTTCAGCAAACCAATCGTGTGTTGAAATTTTGTAGATGCTTGGTATTAAATAAAAACGTCTTCTAACACTTTTTGTGCTTCTTTCACCCCTTGCATGTGTTAGTATGTTTAGCTACGGGTGGAGCATCAAGTACTGTTTACTAACATGGCCAGTCTTTAGGGATAAGCAAGTCATTTATAAAATCTTGGAAGACATTCTGTCACCAGCAGGCCTGTTATAAATAGCTCTGTGTGTTTGCTTTTTTAGTTTGTCTGGCCGTCTTATGGAATCAGACAACATAAAGGAATTCACATATTGCATTACATTGCTTGTGGAATGCTGTTTGATCAGGGCCCTGTTTCCCAATAAGGTGGCACTTACGACAGTAACAGACGGTTCATACACGTAGCCTTAAGATGGACTTTGTTATGACGGAGTAAATGTCTGTTTCCCAAACCACCATGTACGTAGCTCTTTATAAAGTGCATCGCAAGTGCCGCGTTATGGCCGTTGGGAATGGAATTAGGCAATTTTTGGGGTTTAGAATGGAATTAAGCAATGCATACATTTTGAAATATAGCCTACTGAATTTCGATAGAGCTTGATTACTTGTCAGAAGCATATAATATCGCTGTCGATGTATTCTACCACTACTTAGGCATCAATGGGAAAATGCAAAACTCAAAAATGTATTGGTATTTTGAATGGACAAACCTGTTATATCCAACCAATGGGGTGGACTTCAGCTAATCAAAATCACATCTCCGGAAATCGATCATGACATCCAATTATCAGTTCCTGCGGTAGCTATATAGAATATATATTACTTATATCACATAGCAATCAACACGTGATTGGTTAACTGGGGATATAATTAATTCTAATTGTTTGGAATAGCCTACAAATGTCAAGAGAAAACAAGCATTAAGAGCTGAATAAATCAATGTTCTTCTTGACGAGGTAGAGGCACCAGCTCCTATCCGGTACTAGTAGAGGATTCAGACTCGTGAACGGTTAATTTTGAACACTTTTTCTTCATTATTTCTTGTTTTACGTGTGTTTTTCTTTTTGGTCAGTTGACCAATTGCATTCATTTACATTTACATCCACGCATGCACTTATTAGGCTCTATGACTTGTCTAAATACATTGCTCTAAATCAAAACGGTTTTATTAATTTTATTCGTTATATTGCCTTAATATTAACTGTTCGCGATCACTCCTTGCATGTTGAGGGAGGCGCTATTTCACAAAAACAGTGAAGTGCCTGTTGCAATGGATTAACAAGTGGTCCGGAACACTCGTTAAGTAACGAGCATTGTTACGTGCCGCTTCAGTAACGATGCTTTCTGGAAACGCACCGATAAGATAACAAGGCCTTTACGTGCATCTTCTTCACGCGTTTCCACTGGTGCTTTACCCCGGTACCAGGGCTACACCGGTGATTTATGCTAATGTTGTCTCCAGACTTTTCTGTTTCCAATATACATCTGGTACCAAGGACTTAAGGAGGGGCTCACGTGGGGAAGGAGTAAACTATCAATGCGATTTGGTTTTCCGGTTACGAAAAATAAAAGGCGATATTTTTCTGGTAGTAAAATAAACAATAACGCCATGCTCAGTTTGTTTAGAATACGGCCTTTGAACTTCAGTAACAAAACTGATTTCTTCCTCAAACCCCTGCGACCGGCTCCTACACCTACACTCGTGACACTGCAACTAAACCAGTGTATTGATTGTTTAGTTTAATAAGTATTTTGTCAAAACTATCTACCTTTAATAGAAGGATTTGGGAGAAAATCCGTCATGCATATCGTAAATCAAAAACATATGTGTAGCGATATGGAAAGGGCTTGCAACAAAACGATACATTCACAACACAATTGGCGGATCTGGTCTGGCCGAGGCGTGAGGTAAGTTTGTGTTGTTATAGGTTCTGCAGGCTACGTGTCATGCCTGATGTCCACCAGATACGACAACATTTAGAATACGTTATTTTTGTCGGATGTCCTGTACGGATTTTTTCGTAGTTGACGCACATGTGCTTTCGCAAGGTATACGGATGGAAGCAGGGAGATTATTTTTGCAGTCTTTAGAGAACCTGCTCTATACGACCAAAGTGCATAGGGCCTATTGCCACCGGGATATCACTCAAAAAATGCTGCTTGGAGCAGGATTGCTACTAGTTATATCTGCACAGTTGAATGAGAGAGCCTGCGATAATTGTGGAAAACTGGTGCTGATGATTCAGCTAAGTTAGAGCAGAATGGTTCGCATTGTACAGTAGTTGATACAATGCTAGTGTTGAAGTACCGACCTAAAGTACTTCCCCGGGTTGGTTAATGAGAAGAGATTAAGAGGAGACAAAATCGCAGTGCCGGCAATTCTCTTTATTCCCCCATACAGATATATCTGGAGACAGTGTGGCACTCAGTCCAACAGAGTCTGACACAATCACAGCACACACAGTTCTTATAGCCTAAGCCCCCTACCCTAG
>JACXGI010016064.1:0-10500 GCA_016801175.1 Esox masquinongy | reverse complement strand
TGGAATTAGGCCATCTTTGGGGCTTGGAATGGAATTATGCCATGAATACGTTTTGAAATATAGCCCAGGGCCGGCCCTAGGCATAAGCGACATAAGCAGTTGCTTAGGGCCCCTGACCGCTAGGGGGCCCTGGACTGCTAGTGAGCCCCGGGCTGCTAGGGGAGAGGTGGCCCCCAAATCAAATTTTGCTTAGGGCCCCCAAAAGGCTAGGACCGGCACTGATATAGCCTATTGCATTTCGATAGAGCTTGCTTACTTATCAGAAGCATATAATATCGCTGGCAATGTATTCAACTACTACTAGGCATCAATAAGAAAATGTAAAACGCGAAGAAGTAGCGAAATTTATGGTGGACGAAACTGTTATTTGCAACCAATGGGGTGGATTTCAGCCAATCAAAATCATATCGCTGGAAATCGATCACGTGACATCCAATTATCAGTTCCTCCTGTAGCTATATAGAATATATGTTTCTTAAATCACATAGCAATCAACACATGATTAGTTAACTGGGAATATAAAGCATAGTTGGAAAAATCTACTCTAATTGTTTAGAATATAAATGGAAAGCAAGAGAGCTGAAGAAATCAATGTTCTTCTTGACGAGGTAGAGGCACCAGCACCTATCTATCGAATATAGTACCAGTACGATGTGGGGTTTCAGACTCGTGAACGGTTAATTTTGAACATTTTTTCTTAATTAGCCTATTTCTTGTTTTACATACGTTTTTCTTTATCCTCAGTTGACCAATTGCATTCAATTACATTTACATCCAGTCACGCACTTATTATCGAATTTGTCTCAATAAATTTGTCTAAATCAAAACTGTTTTTATACGTTTTATTCGTTCTATTGCCTTGATATTAACTGCTTGCGATCACTCCTCGCATGTTGTGGGTGGCGCTGTTTCACAAAACCAGTAAAATGCCTGTTAAGATCGGGTAAGATGGACTAACCAGTGGTCCCGAGCGCTCGTTAATTAACGAGCGATGTTACGTGCCACTTAAGTAACGATGCTTTTGGGAAACGCACTGATAAAATAACGAGGCACTTACGTGCATCTTACGATCATCTTAGTGCTTTGGGAAACCGGGCCCAGGTCCTGTCTTTCCGTAAAGTCTGGTGTGAGTGTCCCAGGTTACCTTAAAGGTTGTTAGGAATTCACATTTTCACACTTTTACATTATTCAAAAGGTATAGCCGAAGCAAATCTCTTGTTTATCAAAATGAAACTATGGTAGTGCAAATAGGCTCCTACTGAGAGTCAGTGTAGGGGAAATGACACTGCACATTGTCCACGCTGATATATTTTTAGCTATACCAATTATACAGGTTACTATATGTGGATAGATTATTATGATGAACCAAATTCTCTCATGTCATCAGAACCACTTTGCTATCACACTTAACATTTCATGAAAAACTGAGGTAGGATAGTAATTCCAATTATGGATTATGTACATATAAACAGCATTTTAAACATCTAGCCCAAAATGGGAGGTTTAACAATGTTTTGCTTGTTTGCAAAGTCTAGCTAGCTATTTTCAGTGTCCTGTGTGGAAATGGGCTAGAACTCTCAGTTTGACACTCTTAGTGCAGAATCCGTCGGCCAATAAATATTTAGTCAACAAGATGATGCATTTGCCTGCAACTGATTTTTTTTTTTTAACAATTTAGCTGGAGTCTCAATGCAAATTAGTTTGCGAGAGTAACATCTTTAGTATAATTTGGATTTCATCGGTGATCAAAACCTTTACTCAATAGCTGTCTATGAATCTGAGACTGGATATATGTCTCAGTCTGCTGAACATAGCTGTTGAGACCAGAAAAAGCTAGTGCTGCATTGTTGTTTGAATGGTAGAGTCCGTTTTAAAACCATGTCATAGCATTTCAGACAACATTGTGTTCCCAAATGCTTATATATTTAAACCATCATTAGGTACGTTCAAAGTACGTCCTCTTGCTCACCCAAATGAATGCCCACTCTTCCACCCCCCCCCCCACACACACACACACACACACACACACACACACACAATCCCCATCAGCAACACGTGCAGCCGTCGCCATGGTAACACCTTTTGAAGTGATAAATTGCGGCGGCGGTTGACCGGAGTTTGGGGGAGAGCTGGGTCTGTCTTGCACTGGAGCCCGGGAGAGCGCGGAGTGAGAGAGGGCGGAGTGACAGTGGGACATTAGTTCTTCCCTCCATTCCGTTTCTCAATTCGTTTAACCGCATTTCCGCTCTTGTGGATACGCTTGCGTGTTCTGTAGACTACTTAAAACAGCTTTTTTGGAAGCATGTTCTGAAAGACTTTTTAAATGGGATATTAATTTGTTATTAATGGTATAAGGGCTCCTCAGACTGGTAGCTTAAAATGTGATACAGGTCATGAATCGGAAGTGGACGAGATATAAAGCGAGAAAGAGGGAGTGCACACGAGCTCCTTTTATGTTTTATGGGAGCCTATTATCCGCATCTGTTTCTGGAGACAGACCTACAGTGCTCAAATATAGAATGGATTTTGGTAAGTTTTTTACCGACTTTTGGTTCAATACAATGCTGTGCGTAATTTGCGTTTTGGCAGCATGTTTTAGTTGACAATTATTTGTGTGTATGATTAATGTATGTGAGCTTGATTTTTATATATAGGTTTTGGGCATAATCCAGGTAATTTTCTAGTTAACTCTGATTTTCAGAAGCCGTATATTTAAGAAGTACATCAGTTATTAGATAGCCTACTCCTGGTATAACTGTTAAAACTACTTGGGCCATAAAACGTCGTGTTCGCTAATAGCCTGCACCTGCTTATTTTCCACCTAGTTAAATTTCAATCAGCTTGTACATAGTTAAGTGCTTGTTTTGTAAATGCATAATGTAGATCTAAAGAAACCAATTTAGTTAAGTGCTTTTTGGTTCCAGAGAATTTAAAACGAATTACAAAACCCCTAATGACTAACCCATTTGTTTCATACTTGAAGTATTGCGAGTTTGGTCACATTATGTTCTTATATGGAGCATTTTACAGAATTATTCCGTAGTCTCAAACTTAACATAATACACTTATCATAACCCCACAACAGCAAAATAAAATAAATATGCCTAATCCCAAGATGGATGGATGCCTAACACTCTTCTAAAATAATAGGAAACGAGAGTAATATGCGAAATTGATAATAGTTTTTGATGGAATTTAGTAATAATGAATAATTATTCTTTACATGTTTTTTACGCAATAAAATGAACTAATATACACCTATCATACTTATAACCCCACTCTAGCGGATGTTTAGCAGAATGGAACCGTAATGATGGTTCAACAATTAAAAATAATGTTTTATTGTAACCAGAGTTAAATACAGATGAAGACAGTAAATGTCATATATGCCTGGTTTTTATATATAATTAAATATAAGAAATTATATTTAATTCTTGGTCTGGTAATTATTATATTTTTGGATTGATAACATTACACAGTGGATTATTTTTGCTTAATGGATATGCAGTATGATGACTAAATATGTTTGGCCTACCGTTATTATCTAATAAAAGTCAAAGATGATCATCAACCTCAATGAAGTTATTAACTATGATTACTCAGTGTAATTACTCAATGTAACTTTTTTTAAATCTTATACTCTACTCCAGGAGGGTAAACAGTCAGCCAGTCTGTGTTTCAGGAGGGTAAACAATCAGCCAGTCTTTGTTTCAGAAGGATAAACAGTCAGCCAGTCTGGGTTTCAGGAGGATAAACAGTCAGCCACTCTGTGTTACAGGAGATTATACAGTCAGACAGTCTGTGTTTCAGGAGGGTAAACAGTCAGCAAGTCTGTGTTTCAGGAGGGTAAACAGTCAGCCAGTCATTGTTTCAGGAGGGTAAACAGTCAGCCAGCAAGTATGTCCTTCAGGGGGTTAAACAGTCCATGTTTCTATGCTTCAGAAGGTTAAACAGTCAGTCAACAGTCTTTGTTTCAGGAAGTTAAATAGTCGGTCACAGTCTTTGTTTCAGGAGGTTAAATAGTCGGTCACAGTCTTGGTTTCAGGAGGTTAAATAGTCGGTCACAGTCTTTGTTTCAGGAGGTTAAATAGTCGGTCACAGTCTTTGTTTCAGGAGGTTAAATAGTCGGTCACAGTCTTTGTTTCAGGAGGTCTGTGTTTTAGGCGGTTAAACAGTGAGTGTTCTCCCTGTTGTTGCTTAGGTTGTGTCAGGTGGGGCAGTTGCTGTGGTGACAGGGTCAGCGCAGCCTGTGATGGAAGAGGTGATGTAATGTTCAGGTCTAGGATTAGGATTTAGGATCGTATTAGGATCCCCATTATCTACCGCCATCAGCCACAGCTACTCTTCCTGGTGTTCATACCAAACAAAACCTGTCATGATGACAAATGTTCCAGAAAAACATAGCTAGACAGCGACCGTTGTCCGATTGTATGCATTCGAGATGTCAGAATTCAGAAGGCCAAACCACGCTTTATCACTTAAATACATTTTTGAAATTTTAGTGAACAAGCTTTTTTACAAGACCTTTACAAAAATGACCTTGACTTCATTTTAGCCATTCCAGAGGCCAAACCAGCACTACAATATATGACTCTGTTTTAGTTTTACCTCTATAGCAGATAAGCATGCACCTAATATAAGAGGAGTCAAAAAGTAGATCCAATCTCTGGTTAAGTGAAATATCCAATGCTATTCATTAAAGGGCAAATGCTAGAAAAAAAACCCTTCTAGCTTGGACTAGCAGACTTTTTGACATTGAGAAACCCATGTATGAAACATTAGAAAAGCAGGCATATGTAAGTATGCTATCTACCTGTAATGGATATCTATCAAAATTCTGGAAAGCAGTGAAGACCCCGAAAAGCTGTGCCTCCACTGCACTGCTACCGTGTGGTGTTTGACTTTGTATCCATTACTGATCTCGATAGCTACCCTGAATAACAGATAGCTACCCTGAATAACAGAGGAGCAAATAAAATTATGCAGGAACACTCTAATTTTAGGAGTCAATGATTTTCAGTCTGTTCACTGAAAAATAAATCTCTGGTATCTATAGATCTCTAATGCATATATTTAATCTATTTTCCTTTTCGGGGCCCTAAAAGATGGTTTCAGCGTTTATATCACTATGGTGATGTGGTTAATCAAAATTTTGGTGAGCCTGTTTCTGGGTGTTGAGGGTTGGGTTTTTTGGGGGAGGGTATATAGGATTATCTGCTCATACTGTGTGGGTGAGTGAGTGGCTGACAAAGGTCCCAGGTTAGAGGTCAGAGGTCCTATAGGGTGGAGGGCATCCTGTGACCCTGCATCTTTTGAACATTGGGAGAAATGGCAACTTTTAGGGGATCTTATAGGCTTTATATGCCTTTTATGGGCAGGGGGCTTGTTGCTTGTGCTCTGTGTGTTTTAGGATCCTGAGTGTGGTTGATCTACTCAAAAGAAGCATATACTCTTCTTTTTTTTTGATGGTTTGTTGACATTGTTGTGTTGAAGTCAACGAAGTGTCCATTTGCTCTCAAAAGTCCAGTTAATTGGTGAGCTGTTGTAGCAAGTGGCTTGTTTTCCTAATTCACTGCCAGGCTTTTCATGGTGAGTATATAAGCCTCCATCTTGTTGTTGACCAAATGAAGACTGTCGCCGAAACAAAGACAGTCTGGGCGTATTGTTTTTCAAGGGAGGTAAGAGAGTAAGTCCTATAAACTCTTTACACAAGTATCTTACTTTTGCCTATTTGATTTTTAAAAAATCATTAAAAGCTTTTGGACAGCTTTTTGGTCAGAACGTCCTGGCTTCTCCTCTCTCTTTGCTACCTTCGCTTCCTCTCCCTCAGCTGCCAAAGGCATTTTCTACCACTTGATATTTCAAGCTTCTTTCTCCAACCCCAGGAAACTCTTTTCCAGCTTCTTCTCAGTCCTTCACTTCCTGCCCCCCCTTCCTTCTCTGCAGGTGACTTTCAAAAAGAAAGTTGAAAGCTGTACCCCATTTACTCAAACCAGTGGGTCTGTTGTTCCCTTACACACTAAACCTGTCCATGCATTAATCACTTTTTCCCAGCTTTCTGCAGATGATATCCTGCAACAAAGTGATGTCTGGTCCCATGACAAAATGCACGCTTGGCCCCATCCCTTCAGACCAAATCTGGAGACCTTTTCTCCTACCTCGCCTCCCTCATCAACTTATCCCTGACCACTGGCTGTGCTCCCCTGACTTCAAGATGGCCAGAGTCTCTCCCCTCCTAAAGAAACCAACATTTGACCCGTTACACGTCATTAACTGCAGACCACTATCCCTTGTGTCTTTCCTTTCAAAGACACCTGAGCGCACTGTCTGTAACCAACTCTTCTGTTATCTCTCTCAGAATAATATCATCTGCCATAGCCAGTCAGGCTTCAAGACAGGCCACTCCACCGAGACCGCTCTCCGCTATGTAACAGAAGGTCTTGGCACTGCCTACGCCAACTCTCCTCTGTTTTTGTTTTCTTAGTTCTGTCCGCTGCCTTCGACACTGAACCATCAGATCCTACTCTGGCACTCAAGCACACTTCCGTTTTACTGACACCCATGTGACAACACACATCTCTGCATGCCTGGCTGACCTGCTTGCTTGGATGTCGGCCCACCACATCAAGCTCAACATCGACAAGATTGAGCTGCTTTTTCATTTGTGAGAAGGCCTTCCCCTCTAAAACCTGTCCATCACAGTTGACAACTCCGCAGTGTCCACTTCCCAGAGTGCAAAGAACCTTGGCATGACCCTAGACAACACCACGAACATCATGGCGGTGACTCCCTCCTGCGGGTTCATGCTCTACAACATTCGTAGAGGCCTTACCACACAAAGGGATCACCACAATGACAAGTGCCACACCAATCCTGGCACTTGTCATCTCACGTGTGGACAACAACAATTCAATGTTGGTAGGGTTTCCGGCATATGCCAGCAAATCCATGCAACTTACCCAGAATTCCACAGCCTGCGTGGTATTCCCAAGTTCTCCCATTACCCTCCTCTCACTGCACTGGCTTCCAGTTGAAGCTCGCATCCGCTACAAGACCAAGGTGCTTGCCAGCGGCGCAGCAGGGGGAGCTTCTCCCTACCTTCACAGGCAACGCTCACGTCCTACATCCCTACCCAGGCTTGTCGTTCAGCCACTGCTGGGCTGTTGCACACCAAACCTGAGAAAGCACCTGGAAACCTACCTTTCAAAGAGTACCTAAAATAAGTCCACAGCCAACCCGCAAATAAGTCCACATTGCCTTTGTGAACTCACGCTTGCCATGTATTTGTACAGTTTTACTCCCAGCACTGACTTTTGCCTTTTAATTAACTGAGTAGTGTACTTACTATTATTGAGCCGTGCGGATTCTGTACCGCATTAACTGTAAAGTCCTCTGGATTAGAGCATCAGCTAATTGAGTAAAATGTAAAGGAGTGTTGTCACCTTAACTTCCAGACACTTCCAAAACTCCATGCACCTAATACCCCCCCTAACCCCCCCCCAACACCAGCACATTGCCCTGTCCTCCCCCTCTGAGGGTCCTAGATCGCCATTGGCAACCTCAACAGGGTCCCTTTCTCTCTCTCTTGCTCTTGCTCTCTCTCTCACTCTCTGAGTGGTAGGTCAAGGTGAGGCTGAGGGAGTTCCTTCTGATTGTAGTGATTTAGCCAACAGCAGTAGCAGACTCTTTTCTCTCGCTAACTTTGCTCAGCTGGGGAGGTGAAGACTTTCACTAATTGTTTGGGAGAGTGGTGCCATGAGGGTCAGCACATGACAACTTGTGTGGGTGTGTGTATGTGTGGCCATGTGCGTTTGTGAGTGTGTAAGTGGAATTGTGAGTGTGTGTGTGGGGGGGTTGCCGTGTCACTTGCCATAGTAAGTAATTAGACACTCATGTTGCTGACATCCAGTCTGTTTACTAAAACACTTGACCAGAAAACGTGGGCAGAGCAGTGTTTATAGGAGAAGACTGAGGGACAGCAGTGTGCAGAAGGAGAGGAGTGAGGGAGAGCAGTGTGCAGAAGGAGAGGAGTGAGGGAGAGCAGTGTGCAGAAGGAGAGGAGTGAGGGAGAGCAGTGTGCAGAAGGAGAGGAGTGAGGGAGAGCAGTGTGCAGAAGGAGAGGAGTGAGGGAGAGCAGTGTGCAGAAGGAGGGAGAGCAGTGTGTGGTGGAGAAGAGTGAGGGAGAAAAATGTGTGGTGGAGGAGAGGAGTGAGGGAGAACAGTGTGTGGAGGAGGGCTGGCCCTTCACTCTGCCTGTGGTACCACATAAACACACCCTCTAATCCTCCTCCTGAATTCTCCCTCTGTCTTCATAGTGCACTGCTCTGTCATTAGGACTGAAACAGACAGCCTCGTAGTCCACACTCTGAAGACCACTAACGTCTAAACAACATTCTATAATGGAAGAGGGACAGACATCATTATACTCAACACTCTGAAGACAGCTTGTAAACAACATTTCTATAATGGAGCAGAGACAGAGATCATTATAGTAAACACTCTGGAGACAGCTTGTAAACAACATTTTATAATGGAGCAGAGGCAGACATTTTTATAGATATCGCTCTGAAGACAACTTGTTAACAACACCTCTATAAACAACTACGCTGACATAATTGATCTCTTTTCATTGCTTTTCTCCCCCCCCCACATTCCCACGACAGAGGAGTGATGCTCACGGCCTCCCCCGTGCCACGCGGGTGAGGGAGGGCTCCAGTGGGCTGGTCGTAACGCTGGTGTCCATGGCGTGTGTTGGCGGTGTCCTGGTGGCGGCACTGACCATTGCCTGTCTCAGGCACCACGCCCAGCATCTGGCCAGCGGGAAACTGGGCCTGGGACCAGAGACCGGACCGGAGACCCACTTCGACTACCAGGTGGGACCGCAGGTGACGACATTCGAATCGGCACCTGAGCGGTATAAACTATCAGGCAGGAGAGCTTGAAGCGGTCCACACTGTGTGTCATTCAATGAAGGATCTATAGCAGAGGTGTGGAACCGGTTCCACGGAGGCCCGAGTGTCCGCAGGTTTTCGCTCTCCACCTTGTACTTGATTGATTAATTAGGTCACTAATTGGTTTGTTTCCACCCTCACCTGGTTGTTTAGGTCTGAACTGGGAACCAATTTAAAGGAAAAACCGCTCTGCCCTCTGTGGAACCGGTTTGACACCCCTGATCTATAGGGACAAGTTAGGTTAGGCCTCGGATTGCATGAGAGGCTGGAGAGCTCAATGAATGTGATCATCAAATAAAATACCATTAACGAATATATTAGATTTTTCTTTGTGTTATATTGTCAAATGCTTGTTCGTTAGTAGCTGTTGATTAACCGTAATTATAATTAAGGTGATTTTAACCACGGAATGTGAATTACACAAGACCACAGTAATTGTTTTACTGTTTTCTTCACAGTTTTAGGGTTTGATCACTTTGAAAATTACATTTCAGTGAAAATTGCCAACATCAGAATACTCTTTGGTAGCGCTTCATATGGTCGGATAGCCATAGTATGCAATAACATCTGACATATCTTGTGGTGTTATATATTTCTATGCACTTTCTGATACTGAATAATAATTTCTGATCAGAATAATATCAGTATCAGTCCCAAAGGTTGTCGGAAATAAATACATGCACAGTTACAATTACAAATAATATGGCAGATTTCTGGATAAAAAAAGCTACTTCACTGGAACACGTGTAAACAGGGTGGGACCCATATTTCATGAGCTGAATTAACAAACCCAAGGATCTCTATTCCCCCACCACAGGTGAAATCGATGAATTAATTTAAATTGGCAGATTTTTTGTGAACCGTAACTCAGTGAAATCATTAAAATGGATCATTTGTAACATTCATATTTTTGTTCAGCTTGTTTACAAAGGTGTTTGAGAGGTTTGCCTTGGGTAGTAATTTCTGTGGGTTATGACATCTTTATATAGCGTTGTAAATTCACAATATATGGTGACACATATAAAGTCTACATAAGAGTCATGGCTGTGTTACTACAATATTATAAGAAGTTATAAAAACTTGTCAGCCGTTATTACATGTTATTACATGTTATTACATTTCTCTATCTGTCATATATAGTGACCAACTTTTTTCAAACCTCAAGAACCTCAAAAGTTTCCTTGTGATACCCTACAACTGTAACGTCTTGTTGTTTTCCCGGAACGTTTTCATTCAGTCCGTTGTATGGATCGGTTTTAAAACGTTGGACTGATTGATCGTGTGGTCCCCAGGAGCTCTGCAGACAGCACATGGCAGCCAAGACGTCGTTCAGCCGGCAGGAGACGGTGGCGGTGGGCGCGGGGGGGCGCCGGGGTACGGACACATCCAGGGTCAGCAGCGTCTCCTCCCAGTTCAGCGACGGCCCCCAACACAGCCCCTCCTCGCACAGCAGCACCCCGTCCTGGAGCGAGGAGCCGGCCCAGTCCAACATGGACATCTCCACAGGACACATGATCCTGGTCGGTGTCGGGGCCGGGGGGGGGGGGGG
>JACXGI010016063.1:0-16518 GCA_016801175.1 Esox masquinongy | reverse complement strand
CCTCTTTAGCGATGACCTTTTGTGTCTTGCCCTCCTTGTGCAAGGTGTCAATGGTCGTCTTTTGGACAGCTGTCAAGTCAGCAGTCTTCCCCATGATTGTGTAGCCTACGGAACTAGACTGAGAGACCATTTAAAGGCCTTTGCAGGTGTTTTGAGTTAATTAGCTGATTAGAGTGTGGCACCAGGTGTCTCCAATATTGAACCTATTCACAATATTCTAATTTTCTGAGATACTGAATTTGGGGTTTTCATTAGTTGCCAGTTATAATCATCAAAATTAAAAGAAATAAACACTTGAAATATATCAGTATGTATGGAATGAATGTATACATTAAACAAGTTTCACTTTTTGAATGGAATTACTGAAATAAATCAACTTTTTGATGATATTCTAATTTTATGACCAGCACCTGTATATGCTGTACAGCAGTTGCTTCTAAGGTGAGGCCCCTTACCCTAGGAAAATAGTGTACATAATCTTAAAGGAAAAAGAAGGGCAAAGACTTCAAAGAGACTTATAATATATCCAATTATTAATTAATGACATCAAAAAGTGCCTGCAGAACTCCAAGACCAAGGTTGCCTGCCACTGCGTCTTTAGGAATGTGCTTTAGGAATGATGACCTTGGTTTTCTGGGCTTACACTTATTATTCTGGAAATTGTTTTCTTGGATGGATGTGTTCCAAACACAACTTGCGGATTATTCAACATTTTTTACTAACCAGACAAAAACATCCAAGCTAGTCAACATTTTAAAAGGATATTATTAGGAACTCATTGTTTTAATTCACAATTGAAGTTAACATATGTAATTGTTCAAATATGGAGCACCATGGAATAATAGAGTTACCATGGACCATTTAGAAATGTGATATTGAGTTTTAGGACATCTGTAGATAACCTTATAAAATAATAAAACATTATTTGAAATTACAGTGAAAATAGAAGGTTGTTATGTGAGTGCAAATGTTATATGTATGAAAGTTTTAATAAAAAACATACTGACAGTTTTTGGGCTGTAAAGGGCTTTTATATCCATTTTTGCAGCAACTGTACCAGCTTAGCTTTTGATTGATTTGGTATCATACAGCAAAACCTCAATCAACCTTGTGTTCCAGAGACTACTGAGTCCAAGGAGTGTATTTATGAGTCTGAAGCTTCAACCGTTGTAGCGTTCATTCGTCAGAAGACAGCAAACAACAACTCTGAACAAATTTGTATGTATCTCCAACCGTGAAAGTAACAGCACGAAAAAGCAGAGACCAGTATGTCCCCAGGCTTTTCCCTTACCAACTTGTTTTTGCTGAAATGGTTCAGGGAATTGTGGACTTTGTTGTGACTTTTATATTTTCTATAAATGTATACTCTGATAAGACACTGCCATTCTATGCAGTGGAGTACATGAATTCACAAAATTCTCTTTCTCTTGAAAACCCAGGTGGAGCTATTAAAATTTTTATTTATGCTTCCTGACAGCTTCACACTTTAATTTTGGCAAGTATTAGCTATTTGGACACAATCTAGAAACATTATAATTTGTACACATTTTGGAATTGTTTTTTAGCATTATATTGTGGCACAAATGCCCCCTCCCCTGATTTAGTGTCACAAGGAGCTTGCAGGTTCCAGAACATTCCAGAGGGAACGTGCAGGGACAGCCCATTCCCTGCACAGGAGCTCATCAGAAAAGGGAGTCAAAGGCATAGATAATAGAACAGCTTTATATCTATGGTTAAAGGCTCCAGAGGAGCAACTCTGGGCCACAGCCAAGATGTCTGAAAAAGCCATTGGATAAGCAGATAAAGAAAGAGACAAAGAAGAAGACTATGTAGCAGCAACAAGGACACGGACAACTTTCATGTCACACTATCCCAGATAGTTAACCCTAATGAATCCTTTAAGTTGCCCTGGATAAGAGTGTCTGCTAAATTTCTCAAATGTAAAAATGTACACAAACCACCCTTGTTTTATGCAATTCCTGAACTGATTAATTGCATTGGCTCTCTTGGCCTAGTTGCATCAACATCCTGAAACCACCTGCAGCACTAGCACATAGATTCTGCACTGGAGGTAGGAAAAATTATAGTAAGTTAAGCGCCATTCTGTAATTCACATACAGAAATTTAGGAAACCACTGGATAACAAATGTGCATTCATGTAGAGAATGAGGGTAGGAAACTAGGGAAATAATTGCCACTATTGATTTTGATTTGATAAATTGATAATCATCATCATCCTGTGCATTGGGAGCGGGGTTGATAGAAAAGCCCTATAATACTCTTTCACTAAACAATATTTCAATCAAGCCCTCCATTTCCAGACTATGAACTGAACTGATCAATTGCACTGTTAGAACATGATTCTGCAGATCTGCAGCCCTTGGTGAACATAGCACATGCACTAGAAGTCTGAGAAATAATAGGTAAAATCCAGACCCATTCCATAAATCACATACAGAGAAAATGCACTTGCCTTCCAGGTGACGCGGCAGTGTTTCGTGGCACCAAGCTGACCACTACATTCTATGTTTGAGTCTTCACTGAGCCTGTAGTGGATGAGTAATTCAGGGGCAATGCAAATTAAACTGCATATCCAGGAGACAGAGAGGACTTCATCAGCAGGGTTTCCCAAGTCTCATCGCACTCTAGTAACTCCCTCTGGCAGCTCAGGTACCTGTAATGCTAAAGGAGGGGGTCAGGTGGGTGAGTGTGCCTTGACATGTCTTGACCCACAGTGACTTCCTGTTTGGAAAGAAAGCTAAATGGCTCAGCTTGGATGGCTAGTGAGGAAGCCACTTCAGCTCTCCTGAATCTGTTGGGTTTTGTTGCGATTGTCAGAGTCTGATGCGTTTTGCAAAATAATAATGAACCCAAGTAAGGGAGAGAAGCGTCCCCTGTTGCTTAATCCAAAAAATATATGTTTTAATTATACAGATATCTAATTCAAATGTTCAGCATTTCTGTTCCACTCAGAGTGTCTCTGTGCTTCCCTGATGGTAACCAGTCGTCTTTGTATTGTTTTTTTTCTCCAAATGTCTCTGACAAACAGACCTATTTATATTGAACAGAAAGGCTTCAGCACATCCTCCGTTCCCCTACACAGTCTGTATATCTTCCAATCATGTATGTGCATCATGTGGTATTATATCCACTCTCCAATCTATCCACGAGTCTTATGACTGTCACAAGCAGGTCTAGACTACACACACCCTCTTTGTTTTATATAAGAACAATCAGTTTTATATAAGAACAGAATGAAAGTCGCACATGATAGCAAGCTCCATTCTTCTGCATTCGGTTCTTCAAAAAGAAGTATAGAACTAAAATACACATACATTGTTAGAAGAATACATACTTTCTCACACAATGAGATAAGGCCATATATACAGTTGAATGAAACATCTGCTCATTGGGTTACCCATTTGGTCTGTCCAAACGCTTAACTAGAACCATACATTAATATAGATATACAGTTGTGCTCGTAAGTTTGCATACCCTGGCAGAAATTGTGAAATTGATTTTGAAAATATGACTGTGTGAGGATTTCGCGCCATTCCGGATCCAACTCCTCCCGTCACGCTCCTCACCTGCCACTGTTACGCTCTCACTTCCCGATACTCATGAACGCACCCACCAATCCAGATCCCAATCACCGGAATACTAAACACCTGTGCCCTGTTTACCCCTCTATTTAGCCTGTGCTGTGCCTTCACTCCAGTGTGAGGTAATGTTCGTAGTGGACCTGCCAAGCCGTTGTTAGCTCGTTACTCTTGCCTGTTTACTCCCATCCTGTTGCTCTTTCCCTTCCCGTCCCCATCCTATCCTGTTCTCTAGAGACCTGCATCCTGACCTCTCTGCCTGCCCTTTGGATTCTCCTACCGCCTAACCCTGCCTGTACTGTTGCCCTCGCGGACTGATCACCCGGTATCCTGACCTGCCTGCCTGCTTCTGGTTTCTCCTCTCGGTCGATTCCTGCCTGTGCCTTCACCTTCGCGGATTGCTCTCCTGGTTACGGAATCTACCTGCCTGTATCTGCTGGTTTTGCTCCTGCCTACTCCCTTGTACAAAAATAAATCTACGGTTGCGCTTCTGCAATTGGAACCACACACCCAGGGTCTTGGTGTTCATTACAGACTGATCATGCAAAAAACTGTCTTTTACTGAAGGATAGTGATCATATGAAGCCATTTATCTTCCCATAGTTGTTTGGCTCCATTTTAAATCCTAATGATAACAGAAATCACCCAAATGGCCCTGATGAAAAATTTACATACCCTTGAATGTTTGGCCTTGTTACAGACACACAAAGTGACACACAGTTGAAAATGGCAATTCAAGGTGAATTTCCCACACCTGTGGCTTTTTAAATTGCAATTAGTATCTGTGTATAAATAGTCAATGAGTTTGTTAGCTCTCACGTGGATGCACTGAGCAGGCTAGATAGTGAGCCATGGGGAGCAGAAAAGAACTGTCAAAAGACCTGCGTAACAAGGTAATGGAACTATATGAAGATGGAAAAGGATATAAAAAGATATCCAAAGCCTTGCAAATGCCAGTCAGTACTGTTCAATCACTTATTAAGAAGTGGAAAATTCAGGGATCTCTTGATACCAAGCCAAGGTCAGGTAGGCCAAGAAAGATTTCAACCAAAACTAAAAGAATTGTTCGGGATACAAAGAAAAACCCACAGGTAACCTCAGGAGAAATATAGGCTGCTCTGGAAAAATATGGTGGGGTTGTTTCAACGAGCACAATATGACGATACTTGAACAAAAATAAGCTGCATGGTCGAGTTGCCAGAAAGAAGCCTTTGCTGTGCCAATGCCACAAAAAAGCCTGGTTATAATATGCCCGACAACACCTTGACATGCCCCACAGCTTCTGGCACACTGTAATTTGGAGTGACGAGACCAAAATAGAGCTTTATGGTCACAACCATGAGCGTTGTTTGGAGAGGGGTCAATAAGGCCTATAGTGAACAGAATACCATCCCTAATGTGAAGCATGGTAGTGGCTTACTGATGTTTTGGGGGTGTGTGAGCTCTAAAGGCACGGTGAATCTTGTGAAAATTGATGGCAAGATGAATGCAGCATGTTATCAGAAAATACTGGCAGACAATTTGCATTCTTCTGCACAAAAGCTGCGCATGGGACGCTTTTGGACTTTCCAGCATGACAATGACCCACAAGGTCAAGTTGACACTCCAGTGGTTACAGCAGAAAAAGGTGAAGGTTCTGGAGTGGCCATCACAGTCTCCTGACCTTAAAATCATTGAGCCACTCTGGGGAGATCTCAAACGTGCGGTTCATTCAAGACGACTAAAGACTTTGCATGACCTGGAGGCATTTTGCCAAGACGAATGGGCAGCTATACCACCTGCAAGAATTCAGGGCCTCATAGACAACAATTACAAAAGTCTGCACGCTGTCATTGATGCTAAAGGGGGCAATACACAATATTAAGAACTAAGGATATGCAAACTTTTGAACAGGGGTCAGTTCATTTTTTTCTTTGTTGCCATGTTTTGTTTTATGATTGTGCCATTCTGTTATGACCTACAGTTGAATTTGGATCCCATAAGAAATAAGACATGTCGTTTGCCATATATGGTACATATATTACCAATTCTCAAAGTGTATGCAAACTTTTGAGCAACAACTGTACACTACCATTCAAAAGTTTGGGCTCACTTAGAAATGTCCTTGTTTTTGAAATAAAAGCTAGTCTTTTGTCCATTAAAATAACATGAAGCTGATCAGAAAAACAGTGTAGACCTTGTTAGTAATGGAAATGACAGTTGTGGCTACAGTAGAAATGGCCAATTTGCAATGGAATATCTCGGCAACATAGGCGTACAAAAGCCCATTATCAGCAGCCATCACACCTGTGTTCCAATGGAATGTTGTGTTTGCTGATCCAAGTTTATCTCATTAAAAGGCTAATTGATCATTAGAAAACCCTTTTGCAATTATGTTAGCATCACAGAAAACTGTTGTGCTGATTAAAGAAGCAATAAAACTGGCCTTTTGAGTATCTGGAACATTAGCAATTTGGGTTTGATTACAGGCTCAAAATGGTCAGAAACAAAGAACTTTCATCTGAAACTCATCAGTCTATTCTTGTTCTGAGAAATGAAGGCCATTCCATACAGAAATTGCCAAGAAACTGAAGATCTCGTTCAACACTGTATACTACTCCCGTCATAGAACAGCGCAAACTGACTCTAACCAGAATAGAAAGAGGAGTGGGAGGCTCTGGTGCACAAATGAGCAAGAAGACAAATACATTTCAGTATCTAGTTTAAGAAACAGACGCCTCACAGGTCCTCAGCTGGCAGCTTCATTAAATAGTACGCGCAAAACAACAGTCTAAATGTCAACAGTAAAGGAGCGACTCTGGGATGCTGGCCTTTTAGGCAGAGTTGCAAAGAAAAAGACATATCTCAGACTGGCCAATAAAAAGAAAAGATTAAGATGGGCAAAATAACACAGGTATTAGATATTCCATTAAAAATAAGCTGTTTCTAGCTACAATAGTCATTTACAAAATTAAAATGTCTGCATTGTATTTCTGATAAATTTAGTGTTATTTTAATGGACAAAAAATGTGATTCTCTTTCAAAAACAAGGTCATTTCTAAGTGACCCCAAACCTTGGAATTGTGAGGTGTATATACAGCTCTGGAAAAAATTAAGAGACCACTGCACCTTTTTCTTTCCTTTCCAAAAAAGTCGAAAAGGAAGGTTTTGAGTGAGGAACAGAAGGGTTAAAATTAAGAGACCACTGCAAATTGAACACTTCTGTTCCTCACTCAAAACTTTCCTTTTCAACTTTTTTGGAAAGGAAAGAAAAAGTGCAGTGGTCTCTTAATTTTTTCCGGAGCTGTATATACATATATGGTACCAGTCAAACGTTTGGACACACTTACCCAATGGGTGATATATGTACAGTGTATTTTGCAAATGTCTTAGGCATCTGAACGTGTAACTAAAGTAATTCATTTGGACAGTAAGTTCATTCAATGTAAAAAAAATTAAAAAATAACATTATATTCATGAATTTATATTTATATTATATGTATTTTTTATTAAAACACTACCCAAATAACTGGCCTCAGTTCAACTTTCAGGTGCCTATGACTTTTGCACAGTATTGTACATACAATATGCAGTCAATACATACATACATACATAAAAAATAGGAGGGATTGGACTTAAAGTCTGGAGAAATAAAATAAAATACAAATGAATATTCTCACAGAGAACTATAAATGGCAGTGAACAATATACTTGCCACTATTGATTTTGGTTGGAAAAAATTGCAATTCATTCATCCTGTGCTGTGATCAGGGGAAATGCCAAAATGTTGGCTAATATACTGTTCCTGTAAACAAAGTTCTATAATTGGGGTTAATAATGGAACTGATGTTGTAATATAGCCTTTTCGCAGTGTTAACAGCTTCATTTGAGCTTGAGCTGTTTCAGGGAGACACATGTCATGTTATCTTAGGGGTCTTCAGTGGTTGTGCCTCCTTTGGTAAATCACTATTAGATGGGTCCCTGAGACTGTGAGAGTTACATTAATCTTATATGCAGCCTTGATTAAATCATAGTGAATATTTTCCAGTTTTCGGTTCCATCTTACCACTTTTTTCAAAGGCCTTTTTCAAGATGAAAATCCTTAATCTGTTACATGAATGCATGAATGTCTTGTGACTAGCTTTGCTATTCTTCACTGTCTGTATATCAGCCAGCATTCTCCAAGTCCTGAGCATCATGCAGACATGCACCTCTCTTTGACCAACAATTTCTGAAAGCTGGCAAAGTTCAAGACTTTCTTTGTTTACGACCACTTCAGTGTGTTCAAAGAGTATGGCAACTGCACTCAGCTACGAATGTCAAGTGTAGGCTTGTTTAGTATTCCAGAGAGACATGCTTTGGGGCAATACATCATTTTTTAAACCTTTAACATGCCTGTTCAGACTAGCCCATTATGACTTACATGGGCATGGCAGTCGTGACAAGAACGTTTAGAAGTTAGTGTTTAATGTTTATGTAAATTTTGGCTTAATTAACTATCACTCAGCTACTTTTCTATTTTAATAAGCTATAACATTTAGCTCAATGATAGAACTATGTTACTCTAAAAGCTATTTCTCTTATAATTTCATATATTAGGTCTTAACCCTAACAGAGTAGCAATTTAACCATCACCTCTCAAAAAAGTGATTATATTTTCCTGCTAATGTTAATAGAATACAATGCTAATGAGCAATTATTTTGGTAACACTTTCCCTTAAGTTGACACTTATTGTTATGTAAATGCTTCTGTATTTAAATACATATTAACAACTGTATTAACAACATTGTAATTACAATAGAATAATGATTTATCGGTATAGGTCATTACACTTGTGGAAAGACAAGTGGTAATTACAAAACATCCTGTAGGACGTTATTCCAAGAGTGTCATTACTTATGATTTTTGTTTTAGTAATTACACAATGTCTTGTTACACATGTGAATAAAACATTTTGGAATTACGCTTCGCAATTTGCTCTGATGGACCATATGAATAACTACACTAAAGATGCTGTCTCTGTAGCAAATCCTAACATCGTAGTCACTCCTACCTCTAGATCCTAGAGCCATCTAGATTTTGGGGGTAAGAGTAATTCTACTTAGAGATTGCACAGATATATACAACATATACAACATATTTACACATCCCGCCTAAAATGGGAGGTTTAAAAAAATAGGTTGGTAATCAAGAAATGTTGCGGAATGCATCTTTAACTGACAAACTCCATAGTACAGGCTAATTTACCATGCGTATTGCCAAGCTGCAATGTTTTTTTTTTTAATAATCAAATGTATGAACAATGTTATTCCTTTTTAATTAACTGTATGGTGTCAATTTTGTTTTTATTTCGTCCGTAAAATATCTTAAATAATTGTATTTTATGGTTTAGCTGTATTCTATATTTTTGCTAAGTGAGATACTCTGCTGGAGGTCATTCAGAACCACTTATACCTCATGCAACCGCTAGGGGGAGCTAGTGAGCACAGGACCGTTGTGTGTGGGGAGTAGGTCAGATGATTTTCTCTAATAATGCGAAACCACAACAAACCAGCACAATAGTTCTGTCATCTTATTTATCCTGTTATATAGGTTTGTCTAACACTAATTCTCAATTATCAATATTTATCTAACATTGTTAGTAGTAGACAACAATCTTTTGGTAGATATTGAATAAAAAATAATATATTTTTTATTGTGTTAGGGTATGCTGGCCTGTTTGGGCTATCTGGGAAGATAGCTATCTAACTTACCAAACATTAAATGCAAGTGGTGTGTACCAGTTCTGTATTTTTCCTTTTATTGTCCAATCAGAGATGTTTTATAAATGTCAACTTAAGGTTACCATTATTAAGAATCTGAAGCAGGAATAATTCATTTTTGTTCTAATTGCCAGTGTCATCTAATTTAATGTTAACGCTTAAAAAACACTATGTAACACAATTAGAACATGTAGCTGTTGATAATATATTTCTAAAACTTATACAAAACAAAATAGCCTAGGTTTATTCACAGAAGTTTATAGGCGTTAGCCTTCATAGTCTGACCCCACAGCCGAAGCAATTATATATATATATTCAATTGCAAAAAAGAGCCCTAAGCAACATATACGGTCTAATTTCATGGTTTTAATTCAATTTCTATGCTCATACTACAGAAACTCTCTGCTGTTTCTCCAAAGACTTCAACTGTCTGTACACAGTAAGAGATGACAAATCATCTACCAGGAAGCAGTGTATTCCGTTTTGGGGACAGTTCTCTTGCCAAAAGTTTAACTGCTGTGGCATTTCATCAGAGACACATACAGTAGTTGGTTCCCCACTGACAAACACAAAACACATGCTTTGAATCCAAGTTGAATTCCCAAAAAAACAAACTGCAGAGGTCTTCATTAAACTCTGCTACCTGCATCTTTGTAGTTGAAGTTAGACATTCTCAGACAGGTAAAAACTCCTAATTAAATCCATTGTGATTTCATGTTTGCCTGTGCAAGTTTGAACTATTAATAATGAACTGATATTGCTCTGATTTAAAAAATGTGTATTAGTCACTTATAAAATATTTTTGTCTCTTTTAATCGATCTTGTCAATGAAGTTCACATCACAACTTTCCAAGTTGGCATGAAACTCCATGTAGTAGCCTCATGTCAGTCCTGGAAGATGTGCACACTTGGAATGTGGAGAGTATTGAGAACCGCCTCAGCCCACCTCAGCCCTGAATTAATGAAGAGGATACAGTTGAAGTGTGCCCTAAGAACTTGAAGGGCCAGGGTTCGTTATTCTCGACAAGCCAACTCCTGGCCTAATTGGATGCTAGTGAAGGTTAAGGGCCATAAAAGTGAGTGGATGATGTGTTCATTAAACTGGCAAGGGGTTGGAATTCACTTCACAGACGAGAAAGTGTGATTTATTCACTACTCCGGCTGACACTTCAAGTCAACGGAGCACAATAGGGTAAAGTGCTGTAATAATTCATTGGTGTCAGAAATCAGAAAAGGAAACAAAGGGCATCTGATCTCTGAAGGTTTGTGTGGGATACAACTGAAGATAGATATTGGTACTTAAGGGACTGGTTCCCTGAGATCCAACGCTAGGAGTTCAGAGAATCTTGTAATGGGCAATTGAAGTGATTGGGTTAATAGCTTACAACCTGGCTACATGTGGATGATAATGAAAATGTCTTACCAACATGTGCAATCCTCTTCCAGGTCAGGATTGAACGGGGTTTACCGATACTTATGCACAATCGATGTTTCAGGTTTTTATGTTCAGTAAATTGGCACACATTTAAAAAATATTTTTTGCTTTGTCTTCACGGGCAGTATCAGTATCAAAACATAACCTCCTACTGTGCCTGTCTAAAGACTGAAGTCTGTTAAGAGCGCATCCACAACTGATTGCAATTAAATGATGCATTCAGATAACAGGCCCTTTTGCGCCATTATTCAAAATACATTTTCAAAGCAGTAGAACTGCAATTTGTAAACAGTTATGGAGTTGTGTTGTTGTAGGCTTATATAGGTAGGGTAATTTTACTGTCTTTACTCTTGTGCAACGATGCACCTGGCTTTGCTACTGCCTATCAGCTCTTTCTCTGTTGTTATTTTGTATTGATATGGAACAGATGCACAGATTTTAATTTGATAGATTTTATGTGTAGTATGATTCCTATTGCGGATCTACCAAACATTTGCCTGCTGTCACTGTGTATTTAGAGGACTGTGTTGGAACATAAGTCTTTTAAATCAGAAGGTTCCCCTCTTTTTCTTTAAAAGATACGCAGGCTGATGATGACAAGGTAGTCACTAGGAAAGAACCTGCTATTTACAGCTGAGACTAAAGGACGCCCTGCTGGACAGCATCTGTGTAAATAGATCTGTTTGTATTCATAAAGTAATACAAAACCCCTCTCCTTTCTCTCAAGGACATTATTGAGTCAATAAGAATACAGTTTATTTAAGGTCCATGTATTGTCAGAAATGTATGCGTGAAATTCAAGTGTTGGAGACATTTTCACAAGGAAGAACAGAAATACAGAAGAAGAGTGTGAGAGAGAGATAAAATGTGCAGGGACAATGGTTTCTCTGTGTCTGTCCAGCTCAGCAGGCAGACTTGCCCCTTCCTCCCATAGAAGTGCATGGCAAAAAAAGAACAATTGCACTCCCCATTGATCGATCAAACTATCTTTGAAATCCATGTGCTCGGGTTTGAACAGAATAACCCAGGCAAACAGGATACTCTACCTCCCGAAGTGGGATCTCCCATTGGACAATACCTCACTACAGCAACTGTCTCTCTAACAGCTACCGTAACAACAGACTTTCACCACTACCATGAACTCTGAACAAAACAAAGGACCTGTCAATGAGCTAGTCACAAGTATGTATAATTAGGCTTTCACCTTGATAGTAGGTATTGCAGCTGTAAAACCATGGAAACTTTTAGCACATAAGGTAGGTACTAAAACTGCTCTATAGGAGACCCAAAAAAACACACAACTAACCCAAAAGTAAAAATAAATTATGCATAACAAATTGTCCAAAATGGACATCATGTATAATATCTGTATTATCTCACTTTGATTTTACAAAAAAAATCTGAGAAATAATAACAGTGAAAATGCTTTTGTGTCCGAAATCTTTTAGTTAAAGAAGGAAGTGGTTTTAATGGTTTGCCATCTCCTGGTTACAGGACAAAATACTTGTATTTGTATTCTGTCTATTGGTTACAGGATAAAATACTTGTATTTGTATTCTGTCTATTGGTTACAGGATAAAAAAAAATTATTTGTCTGCTATTTCTTGATTCCGGTATGAAGTGGACTTTTAACCAATTAAGAAACGTATGTATAAAGCTTATCAGAAAGGCAAAATATGACTATTATGCAAACAGTATCAGGGTAAGCATACAGTACAGTTACGCTCATTCTCATCATCAAATTGCATTTTGGACAGATATTATTCTGGTTTTAGATCTGGGGATAATACTATTTCTGCAACTTCATTAGTTGTTAATGACATTGCCAGAGCCTTGGATGAGAAATCGCATTTTGTTGCTTTATTTATTGATTTATCAAAGACTTTTGATTCAGTTGATCATCCCATCTTGCTAAAGAAGCTGTCATTTTTAGGCTTGGCCATGGACAGGCTATTGGTTTCAGAATTACATTTGTGAAAGAACTCACACTATTATAACCCTGTTTCCAAAAAAGTTGGTACGGTGTGTAAAATGTAAATAAAATCAGAATGCAATGATGTACAAATCATTCATCCCTATATTTATTTGAAAATAGTACATAAGACAACATATCAAATGATGAAACTGAGAAAGGTTATTGTTTCTGGAAAAATACATGCCCATTTTGAATTTGATGCCAGCAACATGTTTCAAAAAAGTTGGGACAAGGGCATGTTTACCACTGTGTTGCGTCACTTCTTTTGACAATACTCTGTATTTGCATTTGGGAGCTGAGGAGACCAATTGCTCTAGTTTTGAATGTGAAATGTATTCCCATTCTTGCTTGATATAGGATTTCAGCTGCTCAACAGTTCAGGGTCTCCTTTGATGTATTTTTCATTTCATAATGTGCCAAATGTTTTCAATGGGTGACAGGTCTGGACTGCAGGCAGGCCAGTTTAGCACCCGGACTCTTTTACTCCGGAGCCATGCTGTTGTAATACGTGCGGAATGTGGTTTGGCATTGTCTTGCTGAAATAAGCAAGGCCTTCTCCCTGAAAAAGACGTTGTCTTTTTTGATTTGTCAGACTACAGGACAGTTTTCTACTTCGCCTCAGTCTATGCGCTCAGGCCCAGAGAAGGCGGCAGCGGTTCTGGATCTTGTTTATATATGGTTTCTTCTTTGTATGGTAGAGTTTTAACTTGCATTTGTGGATGCAGTCACGTACTGTGTTCACAGACAATAGTTTTCGTAATTATTCCTGAGCCCATCCTCTATGGAATGATCTTTTAAAACTCAATCATGTTCCTGACCTGTTGTCAATTGACCTAATTAGTTGTGTGATTTCCACCAAGTTTAGTTTTTTTGATTTACTCAACTGTTCCAGTCTTTTTTTGCCTCTGTCTCAACTTTTTTGAAATGTGTTGCTGGCATCAAATTCAAAGTGGGCATATATTTTTCAAGAAACAATAAAATGTCTCAGTTTCAACCTTTGATTTGTTGTCTTTCTACTATTTTCCATTGAATATAAGGTTTAAATTATGTGCACATCATTGCTGTCTGTTTTTATTTACATTTTACGCAGCGTCCCAACTTTTTTGGAAACAGGGTTGTACAACATAAGGGGTCAAATCTGAATGTCATATAGTTGACAAAGAAGCTCTCCAGGGTCCAGTGTTAGGACCATTAATGACAACTTTACTTCTCTGAGCAATTTTCATTTTTATGCTGATGACACAGTATTATACACATCTGCTCCCTCTCTTGCATAACCGTTACAAACTAACTTCCAATTCCTAACAATTGCAGTTGTGCATTTTAGGTTAGTGATAAATGCAAATAAAACAAAGTATATGCTATTCCCTAGATACCAAACTCCAGTTTTGATTCATTTCAAAATTACTACCCCAGGCGGTTCTATCTTCCCTTCTGCATATATCTTGGAATCTGTTTAGATAAGTTGTCATTCAAAAACACATTTCAGGAATGGTTAAGAGGTTTAAGGTTAAAACTGGTCACTTTCATAGAAACAAATCACATCTGTCATCTCAGCATAGAAATGAAGTTATGCAAGCCACTCTAATGTCAGTGTTGGATTATGGTGGCGTGCATGCTTTCCCATCAGTATTGAAACCTCTGAAGCTATTGAAACTATCAGGCAGGTCTGTACTTTATTACTGGGGCAAACTTGCATACTCATCGTTGTCTCTTATAGACTTTGATTGGCTGGGACTCCATGACTTCTAGAAGGGCCAGACACTTGTTGATGTTTGTATATAGGACTGTCTTGCAAAACATTTCCAAACTATTCAACAACAAAATTAATAGAAAAACAGCTGTTATCAAACACTCACAAGACGTACTTACAGAGGGCTTACTCTGAGTCAGGTAAAACAGCTTTTGACTACCATAATGGAATGCCTTTGCAGAGTAAACTTAAGTTAGAAACATTGGTACCTAAAAGGCAGTTTATACAAGACCTTTTCACTGTGAACTAGGATTGCTTTTCTTAACGTGTGTGCTTCCTATCAAGGTGTTTGGTTTTCTTTTTATTAACTTATTTCTGTAATACATGGCTCAACTGTAAAGTAGTCCTTGATCTCATATTGATTTCTCTGTTTAATTACATGTTAAATAAATTAAAAAATAATAACAAATCTTGGTTATACAGTAGGATATAATTTTCTTATGTTTCAACTACTTATTTCTCTCCTATCTCTTGGTTAATGGATAACGTGGAGTGCAAACTATGATGACCCTATATAGGCAGGGGTGCAGACCTTGACAGACCTTATTATATGTAGTCAAATTAATGGGCTTTGCTGTCATTATTCACATGAACTTCTTGCTTGTCATTGAATAATTCATTGGGAGTTGAAGATCAGTTTTTCTCAGGATGATGCTGTATGCTTGCCAGAGCCTTTGCTCCTACAATTAATTTTCCACAGAAGGAGTTGGTAGACAACCTTCTAATCGAGTCACTGAATTAAAATGATGTGAAGGATGTACCACTTAACTCATTCATCCTTGCTTACCGAAATGAATCAATTGTATATTGTGAGCACTGGAGAATTCAGAAGGGACTAATAGTGTGACAAATATTACCTACAGTGCCCTCTGCAATTATTCGGACAGTGACAATTATTTCTTCTTCTGGCTATACTCCTAATCATCTTCAGCAAAATTAAGGCATGATCAGATTTAAATCTTGGCCAGCATTTTTCTTTTTGGCCGTAAAAAATACCTAGATGCTGTTGGCAGTATGTTTCATGGTAATTGTCTAGCTTTTAAATGAAGCTACATCCGGATGAGTTCGGGGGCGTTTGTTTGTTACTTTTGCAGACAATACGATTCTGTACACCAAATAATTGATAATTCATAAAAACAAAAGAGCCAGTTCCACTGAAAGCCATACAGTGAGGGAAAAAAGTATTTGATCCCCTGCTGATTTTGTACGTTTGCCCACTGACAAAGATATGATCAGTCTATAATTTTAATGGTAGGTTTATTTGAACAGTGAGAGACAAAATAACAAAAAAAATCCAGAAAAACTCTCAAAAATGTTAAAAATTGATTTGCATTTTAATGAGTGAAATAAGTATTCGACCCCTATGCAAAACATGACTTAGTACTTGGTGGGTAAACCCTTGTTGGCAATCACAGAGGTCAGGCGTTTCTTGTAGATGGCCACCAGGTTTGCGCACATCTCAGGAGGGATTCTGTCCCACTCCTCTTTGCAGGTCTTCTCCAAGTCAGTAAGGTTTCAAGGCTGATGTTTGGCAACCCAAACCTTCAGCCCCCTCTGCAGATTTTCTATGGGATTAAGGTCTGGAGACTGGCTAGGCCACTCCAGGACCTTAATGTGCTTCTTCTTGGGCCACTCCTTTGTTGCCTTGGCCATGTGTTTTGGGTCATTGTCATGCTGGAATACCCATCCACGACCCATTTTCAATGCCCTGGCTGAGGGAAGGAGGTTCTCACCCAAGATTTGACAGTACATGGTCCCGTCCATCGTCCCTTTGATGCGGTGAAGTTGTCCTGTCCCTTTAACAGAAAAACACCTCCAAAGCATAATGTTTCCACCTCCATGTTTGACGGTGGGGATGGTGTTCTTGGGGTCATAGGCAGCATTCCTCCTCCTCCAAACACGGCGAGTTGAGTTGATGCCAAAGAGCTCGATTTTGGTCTCATCTGACCACAACACTTTCACCCAGTTCTCCTCTGAATCATTCAGATGTTCATTGGCAAACTTCAGACGGGCC